>JASJUZ010000398.1:0-125441 GCA_037159825.1 Tupiocoris notatus | reverse complement strand
TATTCCTTCGCTTCAATAATGATTTAAGAAGATTTATCCATTTGTGATAGTAAAGATTCAGAAAATTTGTGAACTTTCCCACCGAAAAACAGATTGGTAACTATAGGGGAAAACTCAGCAGCAACTATTGTAATTTTAATCATTTTTATTTTTCTTAATTTCCAAATTGAAATCTGAATTTTTTGCGTTAAGTACGGTATAGTTGAAGAGAGTGTTCGACGAGCATTCCAACGAGTATAGAACGATTTTATAGCTCCAAGAACTCTCGAGTTCTACCTTCATGCCAAATTTCTGAAAATCTCCCGAATTCGGAACAAAAGCTGCGACAACTCGAGAACCAATAAAGCTATCGACCCCGCGATGGTCCCATTCGATTCAGCGTCCAAAAATCTATAAAAATTGATACCAAATACACATTTTTCTAAAAAAACCCTTGGAAATTAAGAATTTTCTCCCCCTCAAAACCCTCCAAAAATACCTTAAAATTGAGCTAGAGATGTGATACAAGAATTGGCCTGTTGTGAGGTCGATATTGATTTTTAATGAAAATTTCAAGAATGTAGGTATTTTAGTTTGGCCGGAAAAGTGCTGACGCGTGGAATTACGTTTTTCTCATTTTTTTGCGACTAGCTCGTTAACTATTCATCCGATAAAAATATTGAGTTACTGAACGAAAATATCAATTTTATCTTCATTTGAAGGCGAAAAACATGGTTATTTTTCGAAAGATGACACTAGCGAAACGGCTGGACGATTTTGACGAATAAAAAATAATTCGTCGCAGAATTTAACGCTAACAACAATTTGCAGGTTTTTGGGATTATCTCGAAACGCACGAAAATATTTTGTTGGATTCCTTTAGAGCCATGTTTTTACAAAAAAAAAATAAAATAAATAAATAAAAAAATTAAATAAAAATAATAATATAAATGATTAAAAAAATTAATCAAATAAATGTTTTACTTTTCAACTACGGTCATGGCCAAATAGAACTATGAATTTGATTTTTGAGTAAATATTCAGAGCTTTCCGTTGGATGTATTCAATTTTACGTAAATGTACAGGTAGTCGATTATAGTCTAATAGGACTCTTTTTCTTCGACCAGTAAATGAGATATATTTCGGTTTAAATGCTGAAACAGAAATAATAGGAAACGGTGTAAGATCACGAACTAGTAATCATGTACCAATTACAAAAAGAAAATGTGAACTCCCTTTATTCGATGGTAAATAAAGTCGAAACCGTTTCAAAACGATTATGAAAAAGAAAGCATTCGAGAAGTTGGAGAATGAAAGCTCTGTTACATCAAGAAATGTTCCTCGCGGAAATGACGCAACAAGAGTTGTACAAATGACTCAGCAGAATCAGCAAAAAGTCAATTTCAACTGAGAACTGTCCTCAGTTGACTAGAACAAATATTACACGATTCTTCCTCCGAACATAGAACTGGAATAAAAACAATATTCACTGGAACGGAAGGATTTTTAATCGGAACGACGAAAATGAAAGTTTCCTAAGAGTTTCCCCTCAAAAATAGGAGAGATTTGTTAGTAACTTTTCAAACCAAATTGAAACACGCTGCAAATGATTGTACAGTGGTTTTTTATTCCTTGGCTTCGATAATAATGTGAGAAGACCAACCATTCGTGATTGTAATTATTCCGAACATTTGTAAATGTTCCCACAAAAACAACAGATTGGTAACTATAAGGGAAAACTTCGCAGCAACATTATAATTTTAATCGACTTTAGTTTTCTTAACTTTCAAATTGAAAACTAAATTTTTCGCCTAACGCTACAGCTGAGGAGATTGTTTGAGGAGCATTCCAACGAGTATAGAACGATAATTATAGCCCTACCCGATAGCTATCGACCCAACGATATTCTCATTCGATTCAGGGTCCAAAAATCTATAGATATTGATACAAGTACACCATTTTCTGAAAAACCTTGGGAAATATGAATTCCCCCTCAAACCCCCCCAAAAATACCCTTAAAATTGAGCTAGCAATGTTTTTCAAGAATTGGCCGTTATGAGGCCGAGATTGATTTTCGGTGAAAATTTCAAGAATTTAGCTATTATAGTTTGGTCGGAAAATTGTTGACGGCGCACGGACAGATTTTTTTTACTTGGAAATTCGGATTCTACGTGCCTTGAAACGTAAAACAGAAAAAGGTTAGATTTTTTTTTTTGGCAATTACAATGGTTTATTATGACAATAAACCGATGGATTATTGCAAGAAATCGCTAACCCGTTACACAAAAGTGAAGCTGAAGAATCCGCATGACGAACGTTTTTTGGGGCGTATGGAAATCCGTTTACGAGCGGCGCATACAAAACAACGGTTCAAGTTTAGGCCCTTTCACGATTTGTAATCGCAACCTTCGTTGAAAATTAACGCCGAATAAGAGCGGGATGATTTTCAAAACAGCCGAAGGTGATTACAGAGGTTTTTCGACAATAGAATGCAGTTCTG
Source organism: Tupiocoris notatus (assembly GCA_037159825.1). NCBI lineage: Eukaryota > Metazoa > Arthropoda > Insecta > Hemiptera > Miridae > Tupiocoris > Tupiocoris notatus. Next base: position 122,962 of record JASJUZ010000398.1, on the reverse strand, counting down.
AAAAATATAATATCGTTTTTACGAGTGTCGAATCGAGGACAAAATATTTCCACGTACGAGGTTCAGCAATGTATCGGAGAGCATAGAGTGCATCGATCTCACAATATTCATCTTGCTCCATCACAAGCCTCTTGCTCAACCAAGCCGCATTTCTTGAGCGGCCAGAGCCGCAAATTACCGTCTGATTCTGTACTCATATTACTTCCTGATAATCCAGTTCAATCGCTCTAGATAGAGATGGAACGTGAGCTTAATAGAGTCAGCTGTTCAATGGAAAAATTATCGCTTGTCGAAAAAATTGTTGTCAAAAATAACGTCTGACGTAAATTTGCAATTTTTTGACTCGAAATCAATTTTTACGATGTAATTCCATGAGTACATCCGAGCAAATCGCTTATTTATTTATTATTATTATTTTTTTTTTTAGAAATCATTACAGTCCAAAAAAATATTTCAATGTTTAAAATCGTGAAAAAAAGCATGACGACTGATTTTTAACGTTAGGGTCGCACATATCGTACCTTCGCGTTATCCAAATATCGTTTGTATTTAGAGCGTCATCACGGTCTATATCAAGGGTTTTTTGGTGTGTTTTCAATAAAAATTCTAGTTCAGTAACGTTGCGGCCTTTGTATGACTTTTTTGATTTTATAATTGGTTATACCTGTTACCGACTCAAATATGGAAGTACTGTGAGATCTATGAACACCATTGGTTTAACTTGGAGATTATATTTACAATTAATACGAATACGTTTCATCGTCGTCTGATATTTTATCGGTTTAGCATTCAATGAAAAAATATAGTGATCACTTGCGAGAAAAATGTCCAACTCAAAATTCGATATTCTACGTTTCTAGGCATGTAGAATCCTAATATCCGATAAAAGAATTTTTTCCATCGTCGGCACTTTTAATTTAACTACAAAAGCTACATTTCCACCGAAAAACAATCTTCGACTGACGATGGATCAGTTCTTCAGCATACGCTAGCTCGATTTTAATGGTAATTTTGGGAGGTGTTGAGAGGAGAAATTTTTCCAAGATTTTTTGGACAAAGGATAAAGTAAATTTTTGACGCTGAATCGAATGCGACCATAACGGGGTAGATAGCTGGTCTTCAAGTTATCGTAGGTTTTGTTTTAAAGGAATTTTAACATAGAAAATATTATAACAATGCCATGGGAATCAGACTATTATGAATTATATCTAATATTCGTCAGCCAAATCTCTGCGTTGCATATTCGATTCTACGAACTCGCTCAAGTCAAAAAAATTCTTTAATCTGTCTCTATTTCAACGCTCTACACCAATTGAAAACGTGATTATTAATTGTTCCTTTTGATTTGTACTTATAAAAACTTCTCGCTTAAAAACTGGAGGAACTCGAGGCGATTCGGAGTTTCAGAATTGATACATTCGACTCCTTCCAAAAGAAGCCATTCGGAGAGCGATTCATCAGTGATATAGAGCGCCTAAATAATCAGGTAGGCAATTATTTTATTGCGGCGGAAGGCGCAGCAACAAATACTCAAGACGGGCTCCTAAGGAGGAGGTACAGCGCCCTTGACACGATTGTGAAACTCAACCCCTATGCCCCCTCGCGGGGTTATGTTAATCCCAGTCAGGGAGTCGGTAGTCGTCTAGGCAGGGGAGTTAGCCGACTTAGTTACGTCAGGGTCCCCCAACAGTTGGTTGAAGGGACTTCTGGTATAAGACGTTTGGCTTGGGCTCGGGAGTATGAACTTGATTAGATAATATAAATGATTGACTCCGTTGAGAGCACGAACAAGACTGAATTTATTAAGGATTTTTTTTACTATGAAAATTTGAATCTGGAGACCAGATGTTCGAAAAATGAAAACTATTAAATTGAAACTAAGTGATTGGAAAGCAATAATTTCACAGGTTTACAAAAAAATATTTTTTTAAATTGTTTGGAATTTGATAACTGATTTTTATGTATTTTTCAGCGCTGATTGCAAAAATGCAATCCATTTTTTTCTATCACGTAAGGTTTTCTCACAAAATAGGAATTACTTTTAGGTATAATAACAAAATTTTAGCAATTTTTCACATTTTTTCTCAAGTTAAAGGATTTTATTTCATGTATAATACATGTTGTAAACTACATATATCTAGTACACTTACATTTCTCTTTAAGCTCATAAGTCCTCATAGTATCACCAAAATTGGGATCTCTCATCAGTTTTCTAACGTCTGGTCCGACAAAGACTCCTTCCTTTAGTTTTGCCTCGGATAAACCAGAAAAACTCACTAGAGTACGGAACTATGTATAAAAATATCGAAAAAAGCTAAAAATAGGCAAGCAGTTTGTGGAATAACTGTACGTGATGGAATTTTTTCACTATTTTTCCCGAAATTAGCGTTGAAAATACTATAAAAATCACTTATTCAATTTTAAACAATTTTTATGTCGCAGACCTGTGTTTTGAGTCGAAATATAAAACGAAAATAAATGAAGTTGGAAATTACCGAGGGTAGCCATAGACGAATTATCGCGCGAGAGAGGATAATGTTGGAGGTAGGAAATGAATTCGCTTTAGAAGCTTAACAATAACAAAATCTTCTACAATCAAATCATCGAAAGTGATAAAACATCATCGATATAAATTTACTACGCAACAAGAATTAGGTCTAAGTAGCCTAAGAGTAGAAAGTAATACTTAATAAGTAGGTAGTAACACAGTCGTTGTGTAATGCTTAAATATTAAAAGTTACAGTTGGGTGGAAAATTGACAATCTGAAACATCTCGTCGTTATATCGTCTAGACATCCAAAAGACTAGACCGTACTTTCAAAATAACTGAACTTCCCCCACCTTCATCATCAAGAAATTATTGTTAAAATTAAATAGGGTTTTTTTTTTTTTTTTTTTTTTTTTACTATAACCAGGTTGTGCAATCTTATCATCATAATGATTGTATTGATCATTCTATGTATACTTAGATTTTTTCAACTAATTTGTTTTCCTGGAAAAAAAAACGGAGCCAATTTATTGTTGAACCAGATGAGCTCCTTGATTTATGATTAAATGAAATGTCCAATATCACGACAACGTTCATAGTAAAAAAAAACTCTCAATCCTCACAGAATGATCTAACAAGAGTAATTGTATAACGTCAAAACGTATTTTTTTAACCTACACGAAATTTTCAGAGAGAATATCATTGCCAAGGCTGATGACCTTCAAGCGTCGCAGTTGGAACAAAATAAAGATTTCCTCTGCCGTTGATAGAATAATGGGACTATTGACTTCTATAGCTATCAACATCACAAGGCCCATTTACTAATATATGGATTCCTAAATGCAGCAGATCCTTCTCCCGTTACTTATACTACGTTTGGAAGGAGAAATTTAACAGTTGGAAATCATAATGAAGATTGAGATCATACTTTAAAAAGATAACAGTCCATCTCATTCGCAGTGACCTCAATCGATAACGCACTAGATGTGAATCGAATTGTAATCGAGGCCGATCGAAATTCGACAGATAAAGATCGCTATTCGGTATGCTATAGTCGAAGCACGTTCAACAAGCAACATGAATAGCATGCGTGATGTTGCAATTACGAAAATCGCCTTCGTTGCGAGGGGATTTAAGATTAGTTTGAAATTGCAGAACGATTTTGGTTTATTATTCAATAATGAACCATTGTAATCGCACAAGAAAAAAATTGTCCTAACCCCCCCTCAGAATTTGGTGTTTTACATTTCAAAGCATGTAGAATCCAATGAAAAAAAAACAACAAATTTTCAGACTATCTCAATACTTCCATTTACTACGTAAACATAAAAGTAAAAATTCTGTCTGTCCGCCGTACGTCACACTTTTCTGGCCAAACTATGATAGCTACATTCTTGACATTTTCACCAAAAATCAATCTCGATCTCACAACGGCCCAATTCTTGAAAAACATTGCAAGCTCAATTTTAAGGGTATTTTTGGGGGGGGTTTGAGGGGAATATTTCCCAAGGTTTTTCAGAAAATGGTGTACTTGTATCAATTTCTATAGATTTTTGGACGCTGAATCGAATGAGACTTCTCGAGTTATCGCCGCTTTTGTGTCGAATTTGGGAGATTTTCAGAAATTTGACATGAGGGTAGAACTCAAAAGTTCTTGAAGCTATGAAAATCGTTTTATACTCGTTGAAATGGTCGTCAAACACTCTCCAGCTGTACCGTTAATCGAAAAATTCAGATTTATTTGGAAATTAAGAAAAATAAAAATGATTAAAATTACAATAGTTGCTACGGAGTTTTCTCGGATAGTTACCAATCTGTTTTTTGGTGGGAACGTTCACGAATGTTCGGAATAATTAAAATCACAAATGGATAGTCATCTTAAATCCTTATTGAGGCGAAGGAATAATAACAATACTAATAATAATAACCACTGTACAATCATTTGCAGCGAAAACCTATTCGACCTATTCTTTCGAGATCTGAATTTTTGAGTGAAAATAATTGTTGAGCTATGCCTTGTTAAGATGAGCGGTTGCTGATATTGCGCCACGTTTCCACACGATTTCAATAAATTCTATCGTTATTGTTAATTAGGAGATAAATATTTTCAAAAAGATTATTATTTCACGAGGATTATGAGCTCAACACAAATGGTTTAGTAAAAAAAAAAAAATAAAAAATAAATAAATAAATAATAATAACTCATTCGTGCGTTACAGATGGTAGCGAAGAAGGAAGATCGAAGAAAAGAGCGCGAGCTCCAGTCCTCAGCGAGCCATTGGACACTCCAGAGCAAACCCTCGAAGAAAGAAAAGGACCGCTAAATCAACCGTCGGTTCCTTTCGGCTTTTTATCGCCTTCGGTCCAGCAATATCTCGAACTGGGAAAATCAATACCAGGTATGGTAAGATGGACGCAATTTTACGTGTAACATTACCCAGGCACCACTGATAATAATCAGTAAGCTACTTCATAAATGAACGCTCAAGGTAAACCAGAATTATGCAGCACATGGTGTACAAGTACCGTTTGACGCATATTCTTACACGTTTTCCTGATTGCACATCATAAATAGCGAGCGTTTGAAACAAGGAACTTGACTTGACTTTTAGCAAATAATTATTACCGTACAAAAACTATTATGCTGGGTTTGACATATATTCTAGCCAGGTATGTCAAGGTCGCGATGGTAATTTATGAAAATCTATTTGGTCAATCTCCATTGTTGAGCATTCTCAGGCACAAAACTAAAAAGAAATCTCAGCTAAAACTAATGACATTCATGAAAATCGATCAAATCGTCAAGGATTCTTTTGGCGTTCCCAAAAAAGGAGTGACCGGACTAAAAAGGTATATTTTTTTAGTTAAATAATGTTTCGCCTACAGATACTAGGTACGGATAAATGGACGAGAAGTTAATCCTTCGGCAGATCATACTGAAAATTTACGACGAGCGTAGATATTTGTCCTTAAATAGGTTTGTCCCCTTGTTCTTAAATAGGTAATTTGTGGGGGCGGACTAAAAATAAAAAGGGTTGGCCGTTCGAGTGTGATATTGCGGGGGGTGAAAATTAATGAGCTGGAGCAGAGCGGGATAGATTGATGAATTCAACAGCTTGATGAGGGAAATACAATCGGAGACCCGGCGACGCTGGCTGAGATTTGGAATATTTGCAATTGACGCAAAACTGCTTATTCGTTGAAATATTATATTGGTTTACTATTCAATAATAAATCATTGTAATCGCCCAAGAAAAAAATTTCTAACCCCCCTCAAAATTTGATTTTTCACGTTTCAAGGCATGAAGAACTGAATATCCAATAAATAAAATTCAGTCTGTCCGCTGTACGCCGTCAACACTATTCCGACCAAACTGTAATAGCTACATTTTGAAATTTTCATCAAAAATCAATCTCGATCCTCCGACGGCCCAATTCAAGAATCACATTGCTAGCTCTATTTTAAGGGTATTTTTGGGGGGTTTAGAGGGGAGAAAATTCATATTTTCCGTGGTTTTTCAGAAAAATGTGTACTTTGTATCTAATTCTATAGTTTTTTGGACGCTGAATCGAATGAGACCATCGCGGGGTCGATAGCTTTATTGGTTCTCGAGTTATCGCCGCTTTTGTGCCGAATATGGGAGATTTACAGAAATTTGACATGAAGGTATAGCTCGAGAGTTCTTGGAGCTATAAAAATCGTTCCATACTCATTGGAAATGTCGTCAAACACTCTCTCCAGCTGTACCGTTAGGCAAAAAATTTAGTTTTTAATTAAGAAAATTAAAAATGATTAAAATTACAATAGTTGCTAAGGAGTTTTCCCCTATAATTAACATCTTTTTTTCGGTGGGAACGATCTCAAATTTCCCGAATAATTACAATCACACATTAATAGTCTTCTTAAATCCTTATTGAGGCGAAGGAATAATAAAACTTTAAAATAAACCGTACAATCATTTGCAGCGTTTTTAAAACCATTTGAAAGCTCGCTAAATTAACATTAGATGCCGGTTTTCGGAAATTTGCCAAATCAGTCAAATACGAATCGTAAGAAACGCGGGAGAGATTAGGTGATGAAAACACGCCATCGCAACTATATAAAGAGCTGATAATAAAGCGCAAGATCTTTCGACACGGAGTGCAAATAACACTGTTCTACTGCACGAAGCACGAAATGAAAACATGAAAAATATTCGGAGAGAACACCTCGAAAGAAATTTGCGAACAATGACATCTGGAGAACCGGGAAATAATGAGATTCATAATAATCTTTTTGAATGAAGTACCGTTTTTGAGCGATTTCCAATGCTTGAGAAACAAAGCGTGGACCGAGCTAAATAATGCAAACTCCCAATGAATCCGGAGTATTCGACGATAGCATTTACATACCTAACCGTCAGATATGGGCCGAAATTGAGCAATACGTATTCATGGCTGGAACAATGTCAAGAGCTCGCAACACAAGTCGCCTTCGGTTCACGGACACGAAAAAAACGCGTGTAGGCGTCCGGATAGAGTTTTCGTGATGAACGATTATGCGCCAGTTGTACTCGAATGTACGATAATCTGTTCTTTTGTTCATTCCAAAGATGTTGAACGAGATAGGGTAATGTTGGTCATTTTTGAATCGTGGCTCGACGATTACACTTCGAACGAATCGTTTCGTAATTTCTCCCAAGGCGAAGCAACTCATTAACCCGATACAGCGTATATTAAAAGTATTTTGATTGGCTTCTGAAAGAACGTCAGTTTCAGTCAAAATGCGTCCAATTCAACAGTTGCGTATTGTTGCTATTTGCCGATGCGATTTCTCCAAGCGGATTTTTCAAATTTCGACTTAAAGAGCAGTAGCTCGACATGAGTACGAGTCATCTGGCGATTCAAACAACGAGAATTTTCGAAATTTATCGAATACCTCTTTATATTTTTATTTTTCAATTTTTTCTGAATTTATTTATTTTTATTTAAGCTATCTTAAATTAACTGCTTTTCAGATCATTTACTACATAGAACCCAATGTTCACACATTTACAACTATATAATTTCAGCATTTTCAGAAAACCGACTTAGCCCAAAAACGACGTTTTTAGTTTATTATTCAATAATAAACCATTGCAATCGCCCGAGAAAAAAAATTTTCCAACACCCCTCAAATTTGACGTTTAAAATCCGAAAATCCAATTAAAAAATTCTGTCCGTCCGCCGACAATATTTTTCTGACAAAACTATAATAGCTACATTCTTGAAATGTTCATCAAAAATCAATCTTAGTCCTAAAATGGCTCAATTCTTTAAGCAAATCGCTACGTCAATTTGAAGCGTATTTTTGCGGGGTTTTGAGGAGGAGAAATTTTCCAACGTTTTTTCAGATATCATCAATTCCTATTGGTTTTTGGACGCTGAATCGAATGAGACCATCGCGGGTTCGATAGGTCTATTAGTTCTCTAGCTATTGCAGCTTTTGTGTTGAATTTGCGAGATTTTCAGAAATTTGGCATGATGGTAAAACACGAGAGTTCTCGGAGCTATAAAAATCGTTCGATACTCGTTGGAGTGCTCGTCAAACACGCTCTTCAGTTGTACCAATAGGCGAAAAAATTTAGCTTTTAATTAAGAAATTAAGAAAAATATAATTGATTAAAAGTTGCTATTTTCCCTTATGTTTTTCGATAAAAACATTCTCAAATGTTCGGAATAAGTACAATCACATATGGATAGTCTTTCTTAAATCATCATTGAAGCGAAGGAATAATGAACCGCCGAACAATGATTTTCTGCGTTTTATTGGGTACATTTCGAATGGACAACTAAATCAAAATAGGGAATCGTTTATTCACACTCCCTGAATAATGTAGCTGTTATTTTCTCAACAATTTACTTAAATTGTTAGTAGAAGAATGAAATGTCAAGCTCAACAATTTCGACAACGTCAACTCGAAAATTTTCAGGCATGGCTTTCAAACAGCGAACTCGAACTGTCCCACTCAACGGTCAGGTATAATTGAATAAATAATATTAAAATTAAAATAAATATAAAATTAAAATTAAATAAATATAGTTAATTAAAAATTAATTGCCACTTAAATGCAGCACGATATAAGTTGAGGAACAAACTACTAAAACTAAATCTAGCAAACATCATTTTCTCGATGAGTTCAACTGCGGAATTTCGGTTCCACAGTTGGAACAACCTTCAAATTCGCGGAATTAGAGAGAAATTCGCCATAACCGTGACCCAGTGGCTCCGTTCGCGGATAAAGCATTTCAAAAAGTCGAACGGTTTCGATTTGAGCGATACCAATCCAACATGGTTCAATGATACTCTGGTCGTGACTCATTTTTAGCGACAAACGATGTAGACAGCTGTAAAAGCGATGATTAGCTTTTTCATTTCAGCATCGACACGTCTAATGACAGTACTCGCTTCTAGAAGATAGAATCCACGTTTGAAAAGTTCTTGACGACCTAGATAGATCACAGATATCCGTATTAGGGAAGACTCAATAACGACAATGAGCTAAGAGAAGAGGGCTATTTGTGCTGGTGTTTCGTTTTACGAGAATCGAAACCACAATTTATTTTTTACTTCGTTGTTTAAGTAATAAATGAAAGAACTGTGGAAAATTCGAATTCAGTACAGAGGCGAATTAGGAGGAAACTTCCAGAAATAGTTTTTGAAAGTCTGACTATGCCCAAAAGTGACAAAAGTTGAAATAACTCTGTTGAAAACGCTGCAAATTATTTATATGCATTTATTATACTACCTTTGCTTCAATTATGATTTAAAATGAACATCCATTTATGAAAGTAATTATTCCAAACAGCTGTAAACGTTTCCATCTAACAAAAAAAAAACCCAGAACTAAAAAGATAAATAATAGGCAAAGTTAATTATTCAAAATTAATACATTTAAATTTAAAAATCGACTAAGCTAAAAAGTGTTCGATGAGCTGTCCAACGAGTGTAGAACGATTTTTATAGCTCCATCGTGCCAAATTTCTGAAGATCTTGAAAATTCCACATAAAAGTTGCGACGAGTCGAGATCCGTTGAAGCTATTGACTCCTTTATGGTCGCAGTCGTATCAGCGTCCAAAAATCTATTGAAATTTATATCAAACACACTTTGTTTTAAGGAACCTAGAAAAATATGAATTTCCCCCTTAACATTCGAATTCTACTATTAAACCTTGAAACGTTAAAGATCAAATTTCTAGAATGTTCGACATTTTTTCGCGAGCGATAACAAAGGTTATAAATAATAAACCAATTGCGTAATTGAAATTGAATTTTTTTTATATTAAATTAATTTTAAATTTTATTAAAGACACAAGGCGCTCGGTAATTTTTAGCTAGGAACTCCATAATGAAGTCATAGCCATACTTGAACCAACTTTGTTTTTCGTTGATGGTTTGTTCGAATTCAACTTTCTACTAGCTTCTACGAAGCTTCAACAAATATAGAATAACAATGAGTCATCAGTTCAGTCTAGTAGTCTCCTGTCACAAGCTGACTTATAGAACTTGGAAACCTCCGTTTAGCCCATTGAGTACCACCGAAGGCTGCGGACCTCAGAATCAACAACTATGGCGCTTTTGAAAGGTTCGCAACGTTTACAGCTTTATATTCGCAACCGCTCCTCTACATTATTAGCATGACCTTCGCGTTAAACCTAAACAAAAACTCCTCGAGCACTCTTCAATATAATACGATGAGCAGGAAGTCTTGAAATCCCTTGCGACCCCAAACGAGTTTCAGGGCGTGAGAAATCTCAATACACGGTAAATTACCACAGCCGTCAGAAATGTGGAACAAACACAGGTAACGAAGAAGTGACCCGTGGAAAAGACGTAACAGCGTTACATGTTACCTTCACGGAACGTTCCATATGAGGCTACGGAAAATATGAGAGGTTAAAAACGAATTGGTCGAGGGCGGACGTTGGTTGTTCGGGCCGTGAACTTGGAACAATGGTGAGAACGAGATGGAGGCTGTAAGGGAATTTAACAAGTCGATCCTTATGGCTTCACAAACAACAATGAGGACCTTATCGCCCAGGAATTTACACTTCTAATGGCAACCAGACTTCATAGAATGATAAAAAAAACCAATAAGTACTTTGCGATTTTGAACAAAAAATGTTGACAAGATGAAAAATATACATCAAAATAATAAAAGTTGAAAGAGCTTGAAAAAAAACGCAAATGGATATACAGTGGTTTGTTATCTCTTCGCTTCCACCATAATTTGGAAAAAAAAGAAGTAATTTTTCATTACGGATAAACTAATGTAATTTTTCATTACGGATAAATTAATGTAATTTTTCATTAAGGATAAATTAATGTAATTTATTAGTAAGGATAAATTAATGTAATTTTTTAGTAAGGATAAATTAATTAAATTTTTCATTACGCATAAATTAATGTCATTTTTCATTACGGATAAATTAATGTAATTTTTTAGTAAGGATAAATTATTGTAATTTTTAGTAAGGATACATTAATGTAATTTTTCATTACGCATAAATTAATGTAATTTTTCATTACGGATAAATTAATGTAATTTATTAGTAAGGATAAATTAATGTAATTTTTCATTACGGATAAATTAATGTAATTTCATAGTAAGGATAAATTAATGTAATTTTTTAGTAAGGATAAATTAATGCAATTTTTCATTACGCATAAATTAATGTCATTTTTCATTACGGATAAATTAATGTAATTTTTCATTAAGGATAAATAAATGTAATTTTTCATTAAGGATAAATTAAAGTAATTTTTCACTACGGATAAATTGATGTAATTTTTCATTACGGATAAATTAATGTCAATCAAATCAACGTGAAGTGGGAATGAATACCACAGACTTCAATTAAAAGCTTATACAAATCGACGCAGTAATTAACTGCTCATCGATCAACTCTCTAATACGATTGAACATCATGAATGAATAGCAGGCTGGAAATTGCTATCATTGATATGAAAAGGTCGTCCGATTGATACGAGAAGCGGCCATGAATGAGGAGTAAACAATAGAGTCTAATTCTCCCAGCGACCGAATGTCTACAAGGCGAGGCGAAATGGAATTAGAAGCTTGACATTTGAGCAGAACGAAACTGCCAAGCACCTTCCACGCCTCTCGTGTTGCTTCATAATGGACAGGTAGGCGATAAAACAGAAGAATCGAAGAGCCCTCAGAGGTATCGAGCTTATACAATGGTTTCGATATCCAAAGTAAACGAATTACAGGTTCCGAGCGGACGAACATATAGAATTCCGTCGAATCGGCAGTTCTGTTTTTCGAATTATGCAACGAAAAGAACGACGACGGGGAAACGAACTTTCAAAACGAGGATTTCTCAAGTCTGAGATGCGCAAGAACTGTGACTAATATTATAATAATATCAGCCTTCAGAAAATTCACAAAAAATGAATAAAAATATTAAAAATAAATAAATAAAATATTATATTTTTTGTAATGACGAACAGCGAGCAAATTCGTGGGAAGACAGTAATATAATTCTGAATATAAGAAAATTGATCATCGATGGTCATGAACCAATTTTAGGCAACCGATAGCAAACATGGCTAATTCTCCGGACAAGAAAAAGTCAAGCATCAATCGGCCAGTAGTCCAAGGTCAGATTCCTGCTCGTAATCACCAAAGATTTTTTCGGTAAATGTAAACTTTGTCGAGGTTGACTAGAAGGAAGTAGCAGCGAATGTATCTTGATCAATGATTTTGGTTAATTATCAATAATAAACTACTGTAATCGCACAAGAAAAAATGTCTACCCTCCCCATGAAATTTGATGCAATACGTTTCAAGGCATGTAGAATCCGAATATCCAATAAAAAAAATTCGGTCCATCCGCCGTCAACATTTCTAACAAAACTATAATAGCTAAATTCTTGAAATGTTCACCGAAAATCAATCTTGTCCAAAAAACGGCTCAATTTTTTAACCAAATCGCAACTCACTTTCAAGGTATTTTTTGGGGTGATTGAAGGAGGAGAAAATTCGTATTTTCCAAAGTATGTCAGAAAAGGTGTATTTGGTATCAAATTCTGTAGATTTTTGGACCATCGCGGGGTCGATATTGATTCTCGAGTTATAGCAGCTTTTGTGTTGAACTTAAGATTTTTACAGAAATTTGGCATGAAGATATAACTCGAGAATATCTGGAGCTATAAAAATCGTTCCAGACTCGTTGGAATGCTCGTCCAACACTCTACAACTAGGCGTACTGTTTAGGTGACTACCATTAGGCGAAAATTTAGCTTTTACTTTGAAAAGTGAGAAAATTAAAAATTATTTAAATTACAATCGTTGCTGCGGAGTTTTTCCTTATAGTTAAAAATCTGTTTTTCGGTGGAAACGTTCATAAATGTTCGGAATTATTACTATCACAATGGTCTTCTTACAACATTATTTGAGCAAATGAACAATAAATCACTGTACAATAGTTTGCAGCGTTTTTCTAAAAAGAAGAATTGTCTACTTTTCAACTTTGCGAAGTATCGTGCAATGCATTTTACTACTGTGTTTAGTAAATGGAACTATCGTAATCGTCTGACGAGCCGAATTCGGAAAGGAGTCGAATTTGGAGAAATTTTCATAGTACGAGTACTAGGTATAGGTACTCAGAAACGCTTTCTGAACGAGTGTCTGTGTGTCAGTGGTCATAAACTGACAAAAATCGCCCTGAAAAATGAATGAATGACAATGCAATCTTCAGGAAATGTTCCCGTAGTGTAAATGCAAAAAATCGGCCGTTTCCACGCGATCACAGCTAGGGCAAATTTCACTGAAATTATAATCACGGCATTAAGACAAATGCATACAATTTATGACAACCAATATGTCGAGATATTCATAGGCTGGTCAATTGGGTTTAACATTTCTCAATTTCGGAGTGAAATTAGTCAGTTTCGGGGATAATAATCGAGGCGAAAATTACGGTTCCTTATTCTTATAAGAGCCGTTGGAATAAAAAAAAATTGTATTTATTCATTTTTTTTCTCAATTCAGCATGGAGAATACGAACTACGTCTGGGCATCGTAGGTACTTATTTGAGGAAACTATTGAACCACAATAGATACAATATTTATTAAAAATCACTTTCGAGCCGAACGTGGCTCAATATCTTTAGCAAGAACGTTTATATCAAGTTATATCGCAACAGGTTTCATTCTTTCCCAAAAATTGAAGTTCAAAGCATCAAATAATGACCTGCGGCTGACCAAACCCAATTCCAAAGGTCGAAGCTGTTTCAAAGCGCCGAACATTGATGAAGTGGAAAGCTATGATTCCATTAGTTCGACCTCAATTACAAGAAGCCTGAAGCGTGTGCACATTCGAGCAGTGCCCTATGGGCAGTTATCACCCGGTGCAATGAGAAAATAGCGCAACAAGTATAAATTAAAAAAATATATACTCTATACCAAGGAAAAATATTGCTTCAGTTTATTCCGAATTTTTTTCAATTTTTTTTACATACAATGACGAAGAATCGAACGATTTTGTCCACCAAGAGGTATGTAGATTATGCCTGACTTTTACCGCTGACAAAATGGTCCAACTATTAAAAGTTTTGGCACCGATTTATCTGAAATCGAGTGAAAACGCCGATTTTAGGATTCGGTTGAGTTTAAACTGAGGAAAAAATAGGGAAATTCGATTTCGGAGGTATAAGTATTGTTTATTGCTAAATTAATAAAACGCCAAATGCCGCGCTTCCGTTCAACGAAAATTCAAATAATCGATAGTTTCAGGTTAGATTGAATACTCAATTTACAAAGCTTTTCAATAAGAATTCGGAACGTGAGAAATATTAAATCACTCGAACTTTCTTCTTTATCAGCCGTCTTCGACCCGTTTGTCAGCTGTTGCGCAAAGCTTTGCTCGCGCACTTTCACCGGGACGACTATTATAAGTAAACACAAACCACAATCAAAAGGTCAACAACGACGGTGATGGGTTCCATGTCAATATTAACGTGAATAGGTACACCGACATTCTATCGCGTAATCGATCATTCGGATTTTAGAAAGGAAATTCCTTGGAAGAGATAAGTTCGGGAAATTTATCGCGTAGTCCGTTGCCTTATTCGGAAAAATTGACGATTTTATCGAGGGGAATATAATACCTATATGGAGTACAAAAAAAAATTCTCTATCTGAAGAAGAAACAATTAGACAATTTAATGAGGCATTAGACATTTTAATGTGCTTTCTGACGTTTGTTTCAATTTTATGGCAACACGAATGCGAAGTTGATCACTGAATTTTTTCCCCCCTTATGAATACTTATCCTAAATCTCAGTTATCGGGACAGTTAACAAGACACACGACAACAACGTGTGCCAGTGAAATAAATTTAAACGAACAGAACTGCTTGTTCCCAGCTAAATAAACCGGGGATGAAACCCACAAAGAAATTAATAATAATTAGCAGGAATTTAGGGAGAATGAGAAAAATTGTTAGATAAAATTAAATGTAATTCAATTATCAAAATTAGAAATTTAGTACAAAAATAAATTTATATTCGTCTCCTCTTCAGGAGGAAAATTGGAAAATTAACGAAGCTCTTATTTGCTCAGGGGGAGCTGGCACAAATAAACTATAAATTCGAAATTAAAAACTAAAGAACCTAAAAGAAAATAAATAAATTCGATTTTCGATCGAGAGAGTCCTTTACGCCGTACACGCGCCCTACCTAATGGCATGCCATAAAAATTGGAAAAACCTGAATACTAGCGACGGCGGTTCACATTTGTCCGGAATTTCCGCAGACACGTGTTGAGTTCGTCTGGGATCGAAATAATTTAGCAGCCGGTAGCGCGTCTGGCGCACACTCCTTCTTTTCGACGGTCGGGACTTCGGGGTAGCCCTGGAACTGAGGGACAAATAGGAATTTTAGGACCGATTCATTCTCGTAGCCGGCTATGTACCTGCTCAGCTGTAGCAGAAAGAACTTACCGGAAATATCCGTGTAATTCTGAGGATAGACAAGGACGATACTCCTCGGCGATGTCCTCCGATGATTTATTATGACAGTCGGCGAGAACGGGATGAAAATATCCGAACGAAAGCAGGTAGCGAAACGAAAATACGTTCGAAATCGGCAAAAACGGTAAGATGGCTGTCGGCCGGTCGAAACGTCGAAATCGAGAGAGATGAGATGAGAGGGAGAAGCGTCGAGCCGGTGACGGTTCGTTCAGCAGGTGTCCGTGTGGCTGTGTTAGTGCAGCGCAGTGTCGCCGAGAACTCGATAAAAAAGGGACCGATACCGAAATCGATGTCTCTCCGTTGTAGATCGATAGTTTAGAAATTTTATGGTACAAAAGTCAAGCTCATAATCATAAGTTGCTCAGCAACGGCTATGCTGGAACAGATGGAAAGTCCAATCAAGTGCAGTATCTAGTAGACTGTGCTACCATGATAACTGAAGATTTTTCTAACGCTTTTTCATAACGGTTTTTCGTAACGCTTTTCAAGTTTGTGTGCCATTTGTTTATTCACGGGCAAGCCCAATTACATTTGAAAATATTTAAAAAAAAATTAATAAAATAAAAATAAATGCCATATCAAAGACATAAAAATGTCAAAAGTTCAAACGTTTTATAGCGGTTTTCGTTAATCGAGTTACAGTAATATAGTTCCAACATCAATGTAATTCCCAGTGGAACTGGAACAGCTCATTTTTCGTGCTAACTCGACCACGATTTTTCAAGGATCGAATAAAAAAAAATTCGTCCGTGACAATACAAGATGGACATGAGATTCAGTTGGAAATCGTGAGATCCCAAATCTAGATTACTTCTGCAACAAGATAAGTTTCAACATAAATGCACCACTTTGACATCAAGCGATGTTTAGGTAGCGGGTGAAATATCTGACTGAACTTCAATGCAAACCGTTATGTCAAGGAAGGCCGGATAGGTCACGATGTAAACATTCAAAGATCAATGTCGCCCATCAGATTGAATTATCAGCGGAAGAACGAGGAAATCGTAGGGTAGCGATTGGAAGGAACTAGGAATAAACAGTGTGTCAGAAAAAAAGTTTTCTACAACTAATTCGTGGCAAAATTTGTCGCAAAAAATTTCTTTTACATACTCCTTTCCCTATTTTTTTTTTTTCAATTTTCAGATTTTTTTAGTGATTTCAACTTCAAATCAATAAATCGTTCTACCTTTCTTCATTAAGGGAGTAAATGTAATTAAAATGCGTGTACATTCAAATGTGATAATATTGTTCGAAAGAGCGTCAATTTCCCCATTTCCCATAGGTAAAATTAGATTCACCTGAGCAGAAACAATAAGAGAAAAATCCGTCGGAAAGGCAAAATTTATCAAAACTCGTGAATTCCATGTTTTTCAATCGCTTGAGGTGCCTATTATTTTTACATTTTCCTTTTAAACTGCAACCTCAAATGTTGGTTCAAACAATCAGCTTTCAAAAGATCTAGAAAAAAATTCCAATCGGACTAAGTGGCGAAATTTCCGTTTCACTCCGAACAACGTTGGTTTTCCTAAGAAAAATCGAGCTTCTTCGATGAACATGAATTTTGTTTTGAGTAGATCTTTGAAAAGTTGAGAGTTTGAACAAATTTTCAGCTTACAGCAGAAAAGAAAAATATAAAAAGAAGCACTACAGGCGGTAGAAGAAAAGTGAAATTTCCAAGATTTGACACGTTGCGTTTCCAACGGATTTCAGAAAAATGTATTTTTAAAAGGGAATTGGGAAATTGAACGCTCTCTCCAACGATATAATAACACTTGAAATCATATCAGTAATTATTGGAGTTATATTAGAGAGTTTTAGAGCATTTTTTTTTTTTTTTTTTTTTTAACTTGAACGTTGGAGTTTTGGTTAGTTTGTTGAATCATATGATTCTTATGGTTACCTGCTAGACGATGGCGAATTGTGGTGACCATTAGAGAGATACGATTATGAACCCCTACGTTTAAGTATTCTTATAAAACAAGAAATACACTAAAACTCACTGATGAGTTGGATTCGAAAACCCAAGAAAAAAACAACTTATAAGTGAAACAGTAGGGAGAGGAGCGGGTCAATAAAAAAATGATTTAGGACCAATTTTGTCGGAAATTAGATGTAGAATCCAAACCGTCCGGTAGCCACCTGTATCCCTCATTTCCTGTATAGTTGATGTTTTTCGGACAACTCCTCCAAGTACGTAGGAACTTACAGGACGCACCTCGCCCGACAAAATTATGATCATCTTCTTAAATCAGAGTTGAATCAAATTATATTATTATGAACCACTATACATTCGTTTCCATCGTTTTAATATCAATCACATCCTCCACCTTTCCTTTGTAAAATAGAGGATAAAAACTGAAATCAATTCGTTCAATTTTCCGAGAAGAAAAAAAAACACTGACGAACTCGCTTCTACGCTGAGGTGATTTATAAATGCCGTTGCAAAATGAAATCACAGACTAGGAAAAAATTTCAATAGTATCTCATTATACACCTGCCGTTTTGCCATAGGCTATCATGCGTCATAGCAGCTTATTACGTTGGGGGACTGGAGTTGACATAACGTCGGCTGGGAGAGCTTAGAAGTTGTCAAGCTGGTTAGATGAGACCAGACGATATTCACACAAAGCCGAGCTCATCTCCAGTCTTGTGGGGTCAAGGTGCTCTCGACGACGATTCGTTCCAGTGAAAAAAACGCCCGTAGGGGATTTCTTTAGATTAATACAGTGCGGAAGATAGGTGTCTATTCAACGATACGTAAGATAAAATAGTGGCCTTAAGGTGAATTCATCTACTACACAAAGCAGCTTCATCAGTAAATACACAGAGCGATAATGACAACTATTGTCTCCGGCAAAATTAATTCAGAAGAATTTCGATTATTTCCATTAGTATAATTGATAAGTTTCGATGATTATGTGGAATAATACGTTTCGAGAATCGATAAAGTCCGGAATAGACTTCAATTTTTGGGTTTTTAATTTAATTAAGTTATATTTTTAACAAAAAAAAATATGAATATCCGCATCGAAAAATGCGACGACAAGAAAGAGAAAAATGTGAATATCTTTTTGTTGGTTTTAA
Source organism: Tupiocoris notatus (assembly GCA_037159825.1). Lineage (NCBI taxonomy): Eukaryota > Metazoa > Arthropoda > Insecta > Hemiptera > Miridae > Tupiocoris > Tupiocoris notatus. Next base: position 104,372 of record JASJUZ010000398.1, on the reverse strand, counting down.
GCAACTTCAAGTTTTTTGGTTAGAAAAATTAAATAAAAAAGTAAATTCACTTTACAATTAGTCAGCCAATTAAGTTTTTTTCTTTTTCAAAAACAACAGAAATAGTAAGCATCGAAAAGTTTCAATTATTTCGGCAATCCTAAGCTTCGTTTACACCAAACTTGACAAATAAAAGTTAACTATATATTTATGGGAAACTGTCTAATATTGACAAACTATAGTAGAGTAACAAGTGGAAGAGTTATGTGGAAAACGAAAAGCTATTCCAAATGTAGAGCGACAAGTGAAAAACATGATGACACACTGGCGCGAAAGTTAAGTTTTCCACTAGTTGCTCGCGTAGAGCGCATGAACACGTTTTCCACTCCAAGTTGCCAACTTTCTTTGATCTTCACTGACACCGACAATTTGTTGAAAAAGTTGTTGCACCACAAGTTGACAACAGAAAATTTTGCTTTTCGGTGGAATATGTTTTTAAAAAGTCGGATAATCAAATTTATGGGGTGAAAACATTACAGTCACCCCAGATCTCGGGGTGAAATGAGTAGCTACATACAAAAGATGGCAAAGCTCCTACAATTTTCATCAGAAAAAAATCCAACGAAACTAAAAATAATCCAGAAATGTATACCTCCCGAAATGAAATAAGAATCGGGTCATTAAAAATAATTATGACGGCGAAAAACCAGAAACCCTCACAAAATGTACCGGAGTCACCCCGGTTTATGGTATATAGAATGAACGCGTTCAATTTAATTATCGAGCTTCAATCACCGATTAATCGATTCAAGAGAAATCTAAAATCGTTTTTGCAACTAAAATAAGTCGCGAAAAATGTTCGAATGAATATGCCGAATATCGGCTCCGTTTTGGTTCCATTTGATCCGCGTAAATCTATCAATATTGAAAAGAATATATAAATTGTTCATGCGGAAGTTGAAGTCTACACATAGACCAATATATTAAAAAAAAAAAAAAAAAAAAAAAAAAAACGTGTATCTGATTTCAGAAAATTGATGAAAATCATGATGGCAACCGAAACATCTGTAGACCCAGCATCCTATTAAACTTCAGTCGACCAATCGTTGACTATTTATATCTGAAATTTCTCAACTCGTGTGACCGGATTCGCATTAATTTCGACCATTTCCTTTCAGGCCGGCCAGGAACGGATTACCCAGTCCTAGGAGTCGTCCCATACACGGATTTCTATTGCGACGAACAAGAATACCCCGGCTTCTTCGCCGACATGGACACGAGATGCCAAGCCTGGCACTACTGCGACATTGACGGACGTCAGGCTTCGTTCCTCTGTCCGAATGGAACGCAATTCTCGCAGGCCTTTTTCATCTGCGACTGGTGGTTCAACGTCAGATGCGACTTGTCGAAAGATTTGTACAAGATCAACGCTCGCCTTTACCAACGGCCCAAGGTCAATCCAACACGACCTCATCGAGTAGTTACGAAAGAAGTTCTCGAAAATATATTTCTGAGGCGTTGATCGGGTTTGGTAACACGTCGAAAAAAACAACGGAGCCGAACCAATTCCCCTATAGCTTTGAAACTTAACGATCGAAAAAAATCATATATAGTAGCGGGTATCTAATTAGGGGGGTCTCGAGCAATTGCGATGTTGCTAGCTCTCTTTGGAGGAATCTCTTCAGACCTTCCTAGCAATAAGCAGTCAAAGTTGCCACCTATTAGCTACTCTGAGACAAATCAGCAAAATGGCCGACCCGCCTAATTTCGTGTCCGCTACTGGCAGTTTATATCACTAAAATATTATTTTTCTTCGCGGTTATTATTGCCGGAAGAAAATATATTTTCGACTATTAAGTTAATCGATTCAAGATAGTTTTGGATACTACCTATTGACGAGAAAAAATGCATTCGTTTCAGCGTAGTTGCGAACAATTCGTAACTCTCATGTGGCAAAAAAAAAAAATTATTTTCTTTTTCGTAGAGATAAGAGTTTTAGTTCTAATAGAGCTCGAAGAAAGGAATTCCCCCGCAACTAATCGAATATTGCAGCTGGCGCGAACAAGTGCCATACCTAATCAAATAGCAGTCGAGCAGAGGAAGGAAATGCAGTCGAAGTTATTGAGTTCAGCGTTTTGTAACCTTTTTGTAATTCGTTGTAATCTATCTTTTGTTTTTTTAGTAACATTATTTCCCCCGGACAATTTACTGACCTGCTTCTAAGTTGCTACAAATTGTGAGAACAACAAAGAACTTCTTGTTTGTTTTTTACGGGTAGATTTAACCAATGGATACTTTTTTTTGGAAAATTCACGTCGAAGGATCTCGCAATTAGGATTAATCGCGGGAATCTATAGTCACATGGTATAAAAAAATATCCAAAAATAACTCACTTAGCTGTTGAAAAAAAAAAAAAAAAAATGTTAAAACTAGTATACGTTAGGTTAAACTCGAAGGAATTTCAAGCTGGTTTCAGCTATACTTTAAAACATTCAAGTTGGAAAAATTGTAAAAAAAATCGTAACCTTAGTAGGAAAAATGCATCATTCGATTATTATTTATGTGTTTTTATACATTCGAACTGTTTTATAGAAGACTATAAGCTGTGTTCGCTGTGATCATTGACTAGCAATAATGTCCATACACGTAGCTCTGGTAAATTATTAATTAATTTTAAGTCGGCCATCAGAATCATAACTTTTATCATGAATAAATCGAATTGTAATTTTTACGATTAAACGATCCCAGTGGGAATGTATTTATGAACTAATCCAACTCCTCATCTCAAGCAATGGTACGTCATGAAAATATGATAATTATTAAAATATGAATGAATGAAGAATATGAATGAATAAATATGGATAAATGAATGGAAATGATAGAATAGAAAAATAGATAGTAATTAATAGATAAATAAATAGATGTGAATGAATGAACGAACAAATAAATGAATATGAAAGAACGATTTTGAACGAACAAATATGAATGAACGAATGAATATAAAAGAGTGGACGTATGGTGATATAATACTGATCTAATATCTATAATTATACTGATCTATATCTATATCTTCAGCACAATGAAGAGGAAACACAGTCAGCACTTCTTAACGTTCAATTGTCTTTAATTCTACTGATGCATCAATATCTATTAGCAATCAATATTATTTGAACATTCGAGGAGTAAAAATATAATATAATAAAAATAAATTATATAATATAAATAATATAAAATAATATAATATACCTATAATATTTTGAAGTGCGATGGACGCCAAAAATGTATTCTCAAGGTCACACACCAAACTTCCGTGTAATTCACATTTTTAATAAATTATCGAGCGTAATACTTTTGAGTCATTTGGCTAGAAAAATGGTCCCATTTTCACAGTAGTACCTACTCGTCCATAAATCAATAAAATATTGAGTGAACGGTCCAACTATTATAATTTTGGTTCATTCTTGAAAATTGAGCGATGAATCCTTCGATAAGTTGTACTCCAAGACTTAACACAGCTCTAAGTTGAGTTGATTTAAAAAAAAACGTCAAAATCATTGTCCAGCTTGACAACTCGAAACCAATAATCAACCACAAAATCGAGTCATTTTGTCGTTATTGTGTTGTCTTTTTTGTCATTATTATTCAACAAGGAGGATTCAGTTGAAAAATCGTAAATTCGAAAAAATGTCCAACTAAAGGCAGTATCGAAACTATGAGGATGTGTTGCTAATCCTGAGCAATTTTTCTTCGGCTACACAGTTAGGTAATCACGTATTCAGTCATGCACCGGGCAAAACTAGCGTTCAGCGCGCGCTGTAATCATGGCAAGTTAGCGTTCTTCCTGACCTTCCAAGTGAACAAAAAACCACGCGCAAGGACGCTCCAACCAGGAATCGAAGGGAAAAGTCGTGATGCTACTATTTGCATCATGTGGAAAAAATCCAACGCTAACGGTAAAATTATCAAGGGACAAGCACTTTCAAACCAGAACGATCTTCCATTAAAATCGGTTGCGAAATAATCTATGGATTTTTCGCATCTTTTACAACCTCTCAAGTTTCATATTCTGTGAACGGGATGAATGAACAATTCACCATCTTCAGCGTTAATCCGACCGCTTCTGATAAAATTGAATAACCCGTGTTGGAAAAAGCTGAAGAGCCCAATAAATTAGATAAGCAGAAAACCGAAAAGCTCGTAAACGGAGGATGAATAAATAATAGACGAATGTAAAAAGTGATACATTTTGTGAGCTGTTCATAATATAAAACTTCGTTCAGAACAAACTAGTATGATTGAACTGTAATGATATGAGACGTTTGACTTAGTATGGCCAAGTAGGTTTACATAATCCTCTTTGAGTACCTAGTTACAAGAAATTATGCCACTGATGATTTTCGTAATGATCTCCTAATTACTGCAATTTCTGATGTAACTAAGTATCCAAAGGTGACGTATGTCAACCCAAGTGTTAAATAAAAACTAATAAAAAATTCTGACAAGCGGCCGCTGACAGAAATTTGTTCAACGAACTCAGCTCCAGACTTAGAGTCAAATTTTGATCCAATTAATGCCGAAAATCAATCAAACAACAGTCACACTAATTCATAAATTTTACTTCGTTGTTGTTTTGTCGCATCCATCATTCTTCGCTGTTGAGATTGAGGGGGAGAAAAACATGGCGACTTGTTCTCCTGTTTTTTTATTAGCTCGCCAAGCACTTTCGCCCCTTAAGGAATCATCAAGGCTTCGTAGGCCGTGGATATCTTGTAATGGTGCTACAAAGCCCTGATGATGCCCAAAGAGGCAAAAATGCTTGGCGAGCTCATAAAAAAAAAAAAAAAAAAAAAAAAAAAAAAAAAAAAAACAGGAGAACAAGTCGCCATGTTTTTCTCCCCCTCAATCTCAACAGCGAATATATTTTACTAGACAATTTTCTATCTGTTTAGAACACATTGACAAGCCGGCACATTATCGTTAGATTTTCTCGTCAAGGCAATTTATCCCAGGGCACCTACGCATTAGATTTGTAGCGGCTGATGATGTGATTCATTCGAAGAGAGTAAAAAGAAAAGGTATTCAACAAGTGGTCAAGTAAGATCATCTTCAAAGGCCAAGGCCGCGACAGGATGGACCAACAGGAAGCAGAACATCTTGGCAAACTGATGGAGGAACCTATAGCGAAATAAATACGAATCGCGATAAAGAAACGATAAATAGAAAATCAAAACATTAGCGGGCCGAGAGTGAATTTTATTGCGCTCTTCGGTGGGCATCGAAAACTCGCTCAAACAGTGATTATCACGGGTGGATATTTAATGTATCAATTGTTATTTGACTTGCGAATGTATAAACAAACCTGTCCAATAAATAATCATACTGGCGCACGGAAAACATTAAGAATGATGGATGTGACAAATAAAATAAAATTCCAACGGTAAAAAAAAGGAAAAAAACATAAAATATTAAATGCGACAATATTATAGAATACAAATCATTCGCAGCGATAAATAATCGTTCATAATTTTCTCCAATTTAAAACGTTTTACCTATACGTGTTATGTTCGTCCTATGTAACTTTGGCGTATCTATCGCTCCCTGTTGAAAACGTTTAGAAGTATATCGGGACTGGAATACGTTAGCTGAAATACCGCTAGAGAGCATACCATTGAAGATCTATAGTCAAGTCACTGAAGAGAGAACAGCTCTCTGGCGGGATGATCGAGAACTATAGTTCCCTACGTTATTACTATGACTCTGAAAGCCAACAGAGAGCAGGGCTATATCGAACAAGGAATCGACTTGAGTCGTATTCGCGTAAGCAAGAACCAAGAGGAAACCTAGCAAGGGAGCAATTCAACGAGACAATGACCAACGCTAGTGTTTTATAATTACCGCAGGTAATTTAATGCGATCTTATTTCTACATTTAAAAATCAATTTATTTCTAAATGGAAGGTATTTTAAACACCACGTGAGAAGGATGTGAGTCGCCCGGTTTTCTCCCACTCACCCCACGACCCAAAATAATAGGTATAATAGATCTAATAACATCTTCAAGTTATCCATAAAGAAAAAACGCTACAAATGATTGAAAAATGGTTCATCATTCCTTATTCATGATTTGGAAAGACAACTTGTTGAAGTAACTAACCGAAACTCATACCATAAGGGAGAACTCAATAAAGATCGATTGTAGAGAGCTAGTGCGACTCATAGTAATGAAAATGCGACATTTTTGCAGTCGAAAAGGTCGAGATTATTGCCATTTGTTTCAGCGTTAACAATTACACAAATGTTGAAAACCAACTCTATCAAAATTCGTCACCTAAGAAATACGATTGTTCAAAGAAAAATCCAAATTTTTCGAGCGAAACGTAATTTTTGTTCCCCTAAGTCGATTGCGAATTCCTTCTCGACTGGACCGTAGTTTAAACCAACTTTTCAGTTATAACAGAGGAAAAAATGCCAAAACAATAGCAAGCGATTGAAATAACCAAATATCCGAGATTTGACAAAGGATTTGCTTCTCATCGCATCGACTCGGAAAAATTTGGGGTTTTAGCATAGGTAAAAAAAAGGTGGAATCCGTACGTGGAACCTGTTTCCACTATCTAGTCCCCTATTTATTTTAATTTATTATTAGACTCTAGGTTCAAAAAGCGAACGTGTTTTAGAAAATTCCCAATTCATGACAATCCCAGCCTTGCCGAGCTATTACAGGACCTATCATTAAAAAAAAAAAAAAAAAAAAAAACCTTATATAGAAGATGTTTCTGAAGAGGCCCAGAGCGGCGAAAGCGCTAGAAATACAGAAATGCAATATGAGATAACGTCGCCTCAACCGTCTCTACCTCAACCCCATGTCCTATTTCTAACTCGCTCAATAACAACATTATAATAACAATTAGTAAACCAAACGTCGCTCAAATTAGAGCCAAGAGAAGAAACGTATCTGTTCCTCCGTTTCACAACAAATCCAATCAGAGATCGGCGAATCCCATAATCCTAGATCGGTACCCTAGATGCGCCGAGTTGAGTTTAAAAAACGGCCAATCGTAAGAAAACGGCACGATTGCACCCGCGATACGAAGCAAATTATTCAACAGTTATCTGTTTCAACGATCAACAAAGAAGTTCATCATGAGGTCTAAGATGAATGACGATGTTGATGATGGAATAGAAGACAGTCAGCCCCGAGGAAGTTAGGACCACCGAGAGCGAAAATGGACAAAAGATTACAAAAGCTTTCTTTACAGAAGCGATGGTCTAAGCGGAAATGCAGCCTATACGTAACAAAAAGAAAAATTAGAAGGTATTTTGAAATTCGACCTTCAATATTAAAAATTACGACATTTTTGTTCAAACTAAATTACCTTCAATGAAAAAAAAAAAAGATTACAATTAAAAATAATTAATGTTCCATACTGGAAATGAGAAGTTTGAAAAAAACGGAATGAAAACCAAACGATAAAAAGAGAACATCCGAATGAGATAAAAAATTATCGAATTCTTCTTACACCCTTAATGATTATATCTATAGAATCAAACTAATCCGTAGAATTCAAAATTATATGTGCGCCACACACCAAGATATAGAAAGATAAGTTAAAAAAGCTATTAGGATCAAAACCTAAGTACCTACCTATAGAAGTACTAATCTTCTTCTTTTTAATAAAAAAAAAGTTCAACAAAAATAATTTGTTTTTGTATTTTAGTCACAAGAACAATTATAGATACAACATCAAATAATTGGGTTAATATATGATTAGGGTTAGAAATAAACTTAATAGCTTTTGCCCAATTAATATATGAGTAAAAACAATTTTCTAGCACAAGCTAGAATAAGATACTTTCTTATTCAAAGAATGGCCTCTGTCATTTTCGAATTAACGTAGAATGTACCTATGCCAAATGAACAAAAAGGATAATACACTGGTAACAAAAAGAGTTCTAAGTATGTTTCTTGATCTTAGATATTGCGTATAAAAACGCTGCAAATGATTGTGCAGTTGTTTGCTTCAATTATGATTTTAGACGACCATCTACTCGTCATAGAAACTATTCCGAACATTAGCGAACGTTTCCACCAGATAACTAACTATAAGAGAAAACTCCGCAGCAACTATGGTATTTTGAATTATTCTCAATCTACTTCATTTTCAAATAAAAAGTTAGGTTGTTCGCCAAACGAGGGTCGAACGATTTTATACGAGCTCAAAAAATTCTCGAGTTACGCCCTCGCGCCAAATTTCTGAAAAACTCGCGAATTCTACAAAAAAATCTACGATAACTGGAGAACAATTAAGCTATCGACTCCGCAATGGTCTTGTTCGATTCAGCGTCTAAAAATCGAGTTACCAAATACACCTTTGTATGAAAAAATTGGAAATCATCCCTTACACCCTCCTAAAATACCCTAAAAATGAGATAGCGATTTAGTTAAATAATTGAGCGATCGTTAGACCAAGATTGGTTTTTGGTGAAAATTTCAAGAACTCAGCGTATTGATTTTCGTCAGGAATAAACGATGATAGCGTACGACGGACGAACATAATTTTTTTAATTGTACGAGTACGAATATTCGGATTCTACATGGGTTGAAAAGTAAAATATCACATTTTGAGAGGGTTAGATACATTTTTTTCTTCTTATTGAATAATAAACCAAAATACGAGAAATTCACGGAAAGAAAAAAACTAGTTTGGTAACAGAGGGGCTGAGCAACGGCAGGAAAACGGACACGCGGATTTTACGCTCATGAAAATGAGCCGAGAAAAAGCGTTTGAGACTTTCCTTCGACTGAAAACGAAGGGAAATTGACAGCCCGTGAGGGGGATATGTAGCCGAATAATTCCTTCCATCACTTCACGTCGAACAATTTTACGTTTTACGCAACTTTCCAAACCATGAAGTGCGGAATGGTACTTTGCACGAATTACATAATAATCATCATCTAGGCTAAACTTGGAGAAAGGACTCTTTGTTTCTTCCTCTTTACTTTCTCTAGAAAAGGAAACAGCGGCTTTGACGAATAAGAATACTATATGATTACTGGGGCGAGGAGGAGATGAACTCATTCTTCATTATTTTCTTTATTGGCCGAGATCTTTCGCCCATATAGGCTTCTTCAGGGCTACCAGTACGACACGTCACAAATCATACTTATCACATTGGAGGTAAAAGGTTAACTATTTTATTTTTATTTATTTATTTCCAACTTATTATGATACATAGTACTATGAACATCTTATTCGTTTTATTCTGGATTGATCCTCTATATGGGCATGCCCGTGATAGAGGATGAGTCCCACAAATCCGAGCATATAGTGGTTTACATAAATATAGATAAACTCAAATTTTCTTAATAATAAACGTAAACGAAACAAGAGCTATCAGCTAAATACATCTTATGAAATCACAAATACATTAGAAAGTTAGGTTAAGCAAGACAAATTGAAACATAGTGACTCTTTATTATAGATTTAATTTTATTAATATTTAAGATATTGTCTAAAATTCCTGATCTTTCACTAACTGAAACTATTTATGCCTTGGAAGATGAAGAAATGTTGTGCTGTTGTAGTAGAGAGTCTAGTCTAGGTAGTTCAATGATTTGGTGACATCTTGTACTGGGTAGCCTTGAAAATGCCCGAATGGGGCGAAAGATCTCGGTCAATAGAGGAAATAATAGAGAAAGAGTAGCCAAGTTTATCACTTCCTTAACCCAGCAATCGAATGGAAAATGCGACAAACAAACGAAGAATACTATATCATCGTCAATGCAATTACCGAAGTTTGAAAACTCGAGCAAAGATTTTCGACAAATGGAGAACTGAATGCTTATATCGAGAACAGTGCTCTGATACTATCTGGACACAATGCTCATGAATGACATCGTCAAAGCGTGAAGACGTCAGAAGAAAATGGTTATTGTCCGAATCAAAAGCAACGACTCGTGAAGCTTTATAACACCGAACATGGCCAATCGAGATTTCACGAAGACGATATTCATTTGTTCCACAATACCAGAAGTCATTGGCTTTTCGGATTCGATGCCCTCGAAGGAAAACGCTGCAAACGATTGTACAGTGGTTCATAATTCATTCCCATCAATATTGATTTAAGAAGATTACCCATTTGTGATAGTAATTATTCCGAGCATTTGCGAGCGCTCCGACCTAAAACAAATTGGTAATTATAGGGGCGACTATTGCAATTTTAATAATTTTTTTTCTTCTTGATTTTCAAAATAAAAGCTAATTTTTCGCCCAACGGTACAGCTGGAGAGAGTGCTTGACGACCATTCCATCGAGTTTAGAACGATTTTTATACCTCTAAGAAAGCTCAAGTTAAACCCTCACGCCAAATTTCTGAAAATCTCCCATATTTAACACAAAAGCTGTGATGTGACCTTTTTCTGATGAACGTTGGAAAAGACGAATTTTCTCCCCCTGAAAACTCCCAAAAATACTCTTAAAATTGAGGTAGCGATTTGGCTAAAGAACTGAGCCATTGTCAAACCAAGATTGGTTTTTGGTGAAAATTTCAATAATTTTGTTATTATAGTTTCGTCAGAAAATTGTTAACGGCGTAGGTACAGCGGACGAACAGAATTTTTTTTTTTATTGGATATTCGGATTCTACATACCTTGAAACTTATAACATCAAATTTTGAGGGGGTAGACAATTTTTGGGCTATTACGATGGTTTATTATTGATAATAAACTGAAATTTCGCATTGTTGAACAAAATTACGAAGAGTTTTCGCATCAAGTTGCAAAGTTGTCTACCAATTACGGAAATTTTTGAGAAGCAACATTTTCTTCTTGGGGTAAATCGTCTTCGGGACCGATTGAAATTTTTTAACCGATTTGTAATTTTGTTTTCTCGAACAATGTACGGGAAAGTTAGTTCTTAATATGAGCTCGGACTCAATAAATTTCTGGCAACGGTAAGCGAAAACAATCTAAAATAGTGCCATACTCGAAAGCAACTCGTTCAGCTATTATGACCAAGGTCTCGACAGGAATGGATTTCCACAAATGAGAATTACTATTAATTAAATCGAGATAATGTCAACTCGACGACACGGAACGATACAATCGCGACGACCGAGGGAGAAATCCCGCGGTCAATGGCGAACAAAACAAATTACGGGGCAATAAAGTTCGAGGAGACGCCGACAAATTCTGATAAGAGACTCGTAAGATCTGTCGGGATGAAGATGATATGCCATTTTTAAACAATACGTGAGAAGTGGACTGAGGATCGACCACGAGTTTCCCTTCGAATAATTCGACGAAGATGAAAATAAATAATTTGCACATACCAAACGAGCGTCTAATGTCAAAAAACGCTATAAATGATTATACAGTGATGCATTATTCTTTTGCGCCAATAACGAAGTAAGGAGATCATCCCTTTCTGATAGTAATTATTTAAAACAAATGTGAATGTTCCCACTAAATTAAAGATTGGGAAAACTCAGTAGCGACTATTGATATTTCAATCATTTTAATTTTTCTTAATTTCCAAATTAAAAACTAAATTTTTTGCCGGACCGTTACAGCTCAAGAGCATGTTTGACCACCATTCCAACGAGTGTAGAACGATTTTAATAGCTAAAACAACTCTCGAGCAATACGCTTACGCCAAATTTCAGACAATTGTACACGAAAGCTCGAGAACAATTTAAGGTATCGATACCACGATGGTCTCATTCGAAAAAATCAATCAAAATCTGATGTTTTACTTTTCAAGGCATGTACCTAGTATCCGAATATCCAATAAAAAAATTCTCTCTGTCCGCCGTACGCCGTTAGCACTTTTCCGGCCTAACTATAATAGCTAAATTCTTGAAATGTTCACCTAAAATCAATCTCGGTCCTACGACGGCCCAATTCTTGAACCACACTGCTAGCTCAATTTTAATGGTATTTTTGGGAGGTTTTGAGGAGGAGAAAATTCATATTTCCCAGGGTGTTTTAGAAAAACGTGTATTTGGTATCAAATTATATAGATTTTTGTACACGCTGAGTCGGATGAGCCCATCGTGGGGTCGATAGCTTTATTGGTTCTCGAGTTATCACAGCTTTTGTGCCGAATTTGGGACATTTCCAGAAATTTGACATGAGGGTATAACTCAAGAGTTCTTAGAGCTATAAAATTCGTTCTATACTCATTGGAATGGTCATCAAACACTCTCCAGCTGTCTCGTTACCCAATACGTTTAGCTTTTAATTAAGAAATTAAGCAAAATGAAAATGATTAAAATTACAATAGCTGCTGTTTTTCGGTGGGAACGTTCACAAATGTTCGGAATAATTAAAATCACAAATGAATAGTGTACTTAAATCATTATTGAAGCGAAGGAAACTGTATTATGTCTGTCATAATTGAAGTTGATGAAAGTACAAGTAGAGTTACGAATATAAAACAGTGTTCAACCACGAGTGAAGTTTATTCAACCTCCGTCTATCAAATTTCGGCTATCCAAGTTATTCAAATATAATACACTGTACAAACAATTGCAGCGTTTTCTTAATTAGGAGAAAAAATGAAAAATAATAACACTAACCGCTAAGTCATTCCTTCACCAACTTTTGGGGTTATCGTCCGGTTAAGAACTACGAGGTACGGTATGGTATGGTATGGCCTTGTTAATGATCGCATACGAGTGCACGAAAGGTCCCTTGTCCTCGTTCTTAGCTTTCCTATGGGTCAAATAAACCTCGTGTTCGACAATTCGGGGCAAATCTATTCATTGGGTCCATTATATCTTTCCGAAGGGTTGGGCTACACGTCGTCCAAGTTTCCATCGTGACTCCGAGGGACATCTCAAGGATCTAACGTGATCCCCGTACTTTCCCTGGTCGTTGCTCAACTTAGGTGCCGTTTTGCATACAACCTTCTCCGAGCTCCTGCTCTATTTACGTGCGGTGGAAGGTATTGAAATTGCGATTCGTAATAGACGTGAATAATATTTCCATAATTTTGAAAATGAGCGGAGACCACTATTGTTCACAGTCTTCCGGCTTTCTTGAATATATTTGAGTCGTTTTAGCGCCCGATTCGGAATCAGTTTCCATTTTCGCTTTTGCTGTCTTTTGGGAACGATCTTTCAATTAATTTCAATGAACGAGCCAGAAAAGGGTAGCGTTTTTTTGAACAATAACGCGCCGAGGGTAAATTTATAGTAAAGAAAACGTAGCGAATCAGCGGAGGAATGAGCGGAATGAACACTTTCATTTACGAGATGGAATAAACTGGAAAATTCTATAGAAAGTTGGCCAGGGAATCTTATGAAAATCAAATTGCAAGTCCTGATTGCATCAGTTTTATCGGGGGTTTACTTTTACCTTCGGTGTTGAACATTCGAGCAAAAGGCGTTCGAACTAAAATATCGAGTGTATGGGTGGGAAGTATCACGATTCATCGATGCTTGCCCAACTGGCCAACAGATGCTGATATGACCCAATCTCAGCGAAGAAACAATTCGCACGGAAATCTAAGTGTGAAATTGGTGACCAGCAACTTCAATACAACAATAATGAAAATTTAAGTCACGCCAAGCCTTGTTGTCTTCCGTAGCTCCAACTAATATTATTTGTTCGGCATATGGAAAAAATGCCTAAATTCAAGCGATCTCTAGTCTTCAGTAGGGAAAATGAAAATCAATCCAGCGTTCGATTGCAAGAAAATTAATAATAAGTATATAACCTCCAAAAAATTATTTAACCGCCATTTCTGCCATTTTTTCCAACAACTTGGAAAATTTGAAAAGTGAAAAGTAATTTGGTTTTTTGAAACCATCGATGATTTGCACTTTTCTGTTTTTGAAAGACTAATCTACTTCTCACTTTTCAACTTCGCAGTTCGGTTTTTTAACGGTAGTTTTGACATGTGTGGAGTTGCAGAGTGAAAAGTGAGAAATTATTTGTGCGAAGTAGTAATGATTTTGAACACTAATTTTTCGAAAAGTGGACTTGTTTCCTATCAACGCTGAAAAATAGTTCTTTGATGATGATGGGAACATAGATCCACACTTCTTACTTCAATCGTTATATTTCTCTTCTGAACGTTTCGCCGACAGCTAAGGTGGCCTCTTCAGCTTATCTCCGTCAATCCATCATCTAGCCCATCCTCACCTCATCCATCTCCACCTCCTCCAACCCGTCATCATCATTCCAATCCGTGAAGTCCTCATCCAATTCCACAAAACATAAAATATTTTCCACCCAATTCTTGAAAACCCACTATTACAATAATCTAAAAATTAAAACTTTTTTAACATAAAAATCAAGATCTACAATATTGCACAAACGAAACGATAATCACAGACTGAAAATGACCATTCATTTTCAGTCTGTGATTATCGTTTCGTTTGTGCAATATTGTAGATCTTGATTTTTATGTTAAAAAAGTTTTAATTTTTAGATTATTGTAATAGTGGGTTTTCAAGAATTGGGTGGAAAATATTTTATGTTTTGTGGAATTGGATGAGGACTTCACGGATTGGAATGATGATGACGGGTTGGAGGAGGTGGAGATGGATGAGGTGAGGATGGGCTAGATGATGGATTGACGGAGATAAGCTGAAGAGGCCACCTTAGCTGTCGGCGAAACGTTCAGAAGAGAAATATAACGATTGAAGTAAGAAGTGTGGATCTATGTTCCCATCATCATCAAAGAAAAATGGAGATCCTGGATATTAACCGATGAAAAATAGTTTGCCAAACCTTTTTACTTCTATGTTTCCGTAGTGATGGAAGTATTTATCTTTGCAGTCCCACTTTTTAACTTCGGATCTCGCTATTTCAAACAATTTTCACGGTGGGTGATCAGTCCTTTCTTAGAATACCTAGAGTTGTGTCACCGCCGATTAAATGAATAAGGAAGTGTTGCTTTACTTTTGTCATTAAAAAAAATTTACTTTGTAATTAAAAAATTGTGATAATTTACAGAAGCAATAAGGAATAGCAAACCGTAGGATTTTTCAACTCCAATGTAATGTTCTATCTGGTCCAAAACGGGAAGGATATTTTGTCATAATTTACTTCGTCAAAAAGAATTTACGTTTTTCATTTAAAAAAAATTTACTTGGTCATAAAAAACGTCATAATTTACTGAAGCAATAAGGAATAGAAAACCACTTTTAAAAAAAATATATTAGTGATGAAAATAAGATGGTTTCGAGTCCTGTACGAAAATATGGTGGGAATCTGCCAGTGTGAGACATCGAGACGATAGTCAAGGGGTAACCTTGTAGTTTTCCAGACTCTGCTAGAGTTAAACTACTCTGCACAGTGGGTAACGCAAAGTTCAGTTCAGTTCAAGACTTGAAAAAAAAAAAAAAAAAAAAAAAAAAAAAAACACTCTTACTTTAAACTTTGCTACAAAATATAAGAAAAGTGAAAAGCGAGAGTGAAACTTTTTTCAAAAAACCAGTGAGACCGTTATCTGCACTTTTCATTCTTCAACATTATTATTCAAGCGTATTGAACTGCCGATCGTAACCTATTTCTTGAAGCATCATTAACTTGATAAGAAATTGACGAGGTATCTGTAACTACCGATTCAATAGAGAACAGGAATAAACCAATTGTTAGAGAACGTTTGCTGAATTCAAATTGATCTTCAATTTATCGTACAAATACCAACAAACAAAATGCAAATCAAGTTCTGACGACTATTAATATTTTTAGAATTTTTTTTTCGATTTTCATACGTATGAAGTTTCAATTTTGGCATTTTTTTCGTTAAGTTCGCGAATTTTGAAAAAAAAACTGGTTATGCGTAAGCAAATTGAGAAAAATTGAATTTAGAATCGATTAAAAATAAAAAAGGACAGTGATTATTGAGAAGTTTACAGATAGCTTACGAAATAGCGGATGTGAAATGTGTGTAGTATCCAAGCTGGGACACCCAGTATATCTGTACCATCGATTTCGCTCCGAAAGACGTTGAAACTTACTTTTGAAACGCTCCTTGTAGCAAGCGAAAAACTGAAAAGTCACCTTTCGATGCCATTCTTACGTGGGATGTATCAACTCGATGAGTCAACGGGTAAACATCGGACGTGCGAAATTCGTATCCCGCCTAAATCGCTCGTCGTCAACATCCACTGCCCAGTCTCCGGTTGGATTATGAGGTAAGCGTTTATAATCACACAGCCAACTGGCCTGTCCACTTTCACTGTCCGTGAAGCCTGTTCCACGTTGACTTCCTTCGGAAAAACGATGCTATCTCGTCGCAAGACGTCGGTTATCTTTCTCCTAATTATCTGAACACGATCAATCTCCAACTTGTCAATAATTAGGAAGGAAATACGCTTGACTGGAATGCTCCTGAGAACTTCGCCTATGTCGAACCAACAATTAGCCTTGGCCTAAGAAGCTAATGAACACAGACGGATGTTTGAAGAGTGTTCGGGTATTTTTAAAACAGGAAGCGAAACTTGGACGAAAAAAGCACCAGGAAATTGCCTCTTTTTCCGACCGGTACTTGCGAGCAAAAAATTCACAAACCTTTGAAATGCGTTCGATGCTAATAAACGACTGTGCACTAAAGGAGCCCTAATTAATCGAATTCGAAACTCGGAGCGAATCATCGTCATAATTTGAATTCGTCATCACCTTGAAAATATAATTATTCTTCCAATTGCTTTGAAAGAACTAGAGAAAATTAAACCTCCCCATTTTTTTTTTGGTTTACACACAGAAGCAACTTGTGGGGAACCCACGGATGTTTTATGGGCCTTTTAAGACATACCAACTACCACTCAAAAATCACTTTTCCTTGTGCGAGCCAAATTTTCCACCACCAGGTAAAAACACACAAATCCGGATATTTTTTCGAAACAGTTCAATGACTGGCTAGTGGGCGTTTCAATTTCGAGGCACGTTTTAGCCTCAGGCGCAGGCTCACGAGCTAGGGGGAAGGACTGACCGATCGCGAGTGTCATGGCAACAGGTCGCTTAGCGGACGCAGGCACAAAGCGAGAGTCCCCGCGGGTCAGGAGAGCAGCAAAACTGAGGAGCTTCCGTTTCGCGATATCGAGTCCGCGGTTTGAGAAATTAATTGTCGAAGAAAATGTCCATAAAAAAAAAGTACCTAAATAGAATTTTTTGAAAGAAATTAATCGCAGCTCAGATGTTACGTAATCGATGGGATTAATCCTCACATCTTGGCTCATTCGTAAGCAAATTTGATATGAGGCGTAGCATCTTCACTGGATATTTTTTAATGTGTAATGTCTCCAAAATTACTGAAGTGAAATTCACATTTATTTCCCATCGACGAAGCAGAAGAGAATGTAAGACGAGAATTTCAACTAGTAGAAAAATTACAGCTTAACGCATTCGCACACATCATTAGGCTGTATTTATCGATACCCTCAATCAATAACTCGAGAACCAAAATATATATAGAAATATATTAAAGACTCCATTCAAATGATAGCGAACATGAAGAGCTTGGAGGGTACATCAAGTTAGGTACATAAAATATGGGATTTGAACCCTCTACCTTTATTATTTATTTTAAAAACTAAATCAAATAAAAATAAAATTAATAGATGAAAAATCTTTTGCAAGGAACAAAACGAAAAAACATTTTTTTCGAGGTACAATTTTCATTTCGCTTCTTTCCACTTTAGACAATCATTTCGGGATCAGTTTATACAATTTTAAGAGAATGGTAGTTTCTAAAAAAAGATACGAATGTCCTCCCTTATAATGATTTATGATTTAAATGGCAATCCTCAATCATTTAAACTGCCTGGTCTGTAAGAACGTTCAAGAATTACCAAACCATTGACCTGTTCTCAAATTCAAGACGTTAAAGAAAAAGGACACGCCAGAAGAATCATCGCAATTTGTCAAAGACGAGATGAAGCGCCGATTGCAGTTAGAGAATTTAAAACGGCGCGTTGGCTAATACGAGTGATTTGAATTGCGAGCCAGGAACTCATGTATCGCCCATTCATCGCATAAGAACCGGCCGTTTTGAGAACAACATCGAAAACGCCACGTAACTCGAGCCTACGTGTGGCC
The DNA here is from genome assembly GCA_037159825.1 of Tupiocoris notatus. NCBI lineage: Eukaryota > Metazoa > Arthropoda > Insecta > Hemiptera > Miridae > Tupiocoris > Tupiocoris notatus. The sequence goes on along the minus strand of JASJUZ010000398.1, from coordinate 86,338 downwards.
AGTTCCATAAGTGAAAGCGATTGCAAGTTCAACGGTCTCGATCAGAAAAGACCACTTAGAAGACTTCCCTATAAGAACGCTGTCCGTACCGGTCCGAAACCTTGAACTGCTTACGTACCAACCAAGAAAATAGACAACGGAGCCTGAGATACTCAGCTGAGGTTTTATACCGTTCTACTGAAAAGAAAATGTTTCTACTTCTCAGAAAGATAGATTTGAAAAGGGGAGATCAGAAAAATATTGTCCAAGCAACATTTACGAGGATAATTCTAAAAATTGTGTCCCCCAAATTTTTGGTTTAGTATTCTATAGTAAACCATTGTAATCGCACAAGAAAAAATGTCCCTGTCAAAATTGAAGTTTTAAGTTTCGATGCAAGCTTAATCCGAATGCACAGTTAGAAAATATTAAATTAATTAAAAAAAAGATAGTGAACCGCGGCAAAGACCATCTATTTGTGATAGTGACTATCCTGAACATTTTTTTACGTTTCCACCTAACAACAGATTGGTAACTATATGGGAAATCTTCTTAGCAACTATCGTAATTAAATTATTTTTATAGATTACCGAATGAAAAGTGAAATTATCCGCCGAGTGATACAGCTTAAGACAATGTTTTACAAGCGATCCATCAAGTATAGAACGATTTTTTTAGTAAATAATTTCTCATTCATGCCACATTTCTGAAAATCTCGAAAAGTTCTCACCAAATCTGCGATAAGTCGAGAACCATTGAAGCTATTGACTCCGTTATGATCTCATTCGTTCCAGCGTCAAAAATATATTTAAATCTATATCAAGCCCACATCGTATGTTTTAAAAACACAAACGAAAATTGAGTTAGCGATTTGGCTAAATAGGGAGGTGTAGTTTTTTCCGTGGTTCTACCACAGTGACCGTGGGGAGTTATGGTTGTTATTTTTTATTCAACAGACCCAATTGAGCCATTGTCAAACCGACAATGATTTTTGGTGACTATTTCAAGAATTTAGGTATCATAGTTTTATCAGAAAAGTGTTGACGGCGGACGGACAAATATTTTTCATTGGACAGATCGGATTCTACATGGCTCAAAACGTAAAACCATGAATTTTGACGAGGCGTTAAAAACGTCTTTTTTTTGTTAATTACAATGATTTTTTTTTAAACAAAAACCCAAAATTCTGTCTGTCCGCAGTTTACTGAAGAACCTGTAATAGCTACATACTTGAAATGCTCACCAAAAATCATTTTTACCAGAAAATGGCCAACTTCCTCAACGAATCGCTATTTCAATTTTAAGGTAGTTTTGGAGAGTTTTAAGGGGGAAAATCGTATTTTCCAACGTCTTTCAGACTAAGGTGTATTTGGCATCAATTTCGATAGATTTCGGACGAATCGAACGAGAACATAGCGAAGTCGTTAGCTAATAGTCCTCAAATTTTCCCATCTTTTTCGGACGGAATTTTTGAGATTTTTGACACTAACTCGAAATTTCAAGGGATACGATAAAGTTCCACTGTACAATCGTTAGAAGCGTTTTTTTTTTCGGGACTTAAAAATGAACGTCGCTATTATGATAGCAGTTTGAAAATGGAAATCCAAATACCAAACCGGTCAAAATGGTCTCTCCGTTCGCCGATTCAATTTCTCGCTCCCCAAAACGTGAACTAGAGAGTTGAAATTGCTCGCTTCGGAGACATGAAAAACACTGATAGGACAAGAGAGAAAATCCAACAATAAAAAAATAACCGTTGCAAAAATGAGGCGCTACGGTTCGTTCAGGAATTCAATCGTATCGCAACGACATGAACACGATAAATGGTGGTGAGAAAAAATCAATTACCCGAGTTTACGAAACAGATTAAGTAAAAATGCTGCTTTTATATTTAGACCGTTCGTTCAGCTGCAAGCGGAATAATCTATAATGAGTAACTACCTAAATCACGGATAATAGCGTTGAAACACCCACGACAAACTGGGTTGATATTTTTCAATCATTTACGCACCTCAGCGCAGGCAAATCATTGAGGTCGGCCGCCTCCCATTAGTGTCACATAACAAATAAGTTTGTGAAACATTTTCATAGAAATGACGAGACTAACTAAAAACGTAGAAAAATCGTTGGGTAGTAGTTTTGGAAAATTAATGTCACTCAGTATTATTATACGATATTATACAAATATTATACGAAAATCTGAGTAAGAAAAATATTAAGCAATTCATCCTGATGAATCATGAGATCAAGATAAAAACGAGCGCGTTGGTTTGCAATATTTTTTCCAAGCGATTATTTTAACGTATGTTAAGCAATATCATTATTAACGCCAGATCGGCTTGGTACCAATATCAGTTAGAAAAAAGGTTCAGAGGGCAATTTAATAAAACGGTCGCAGAGCGTCAAACTATATCTTGACAGTAGGCATGAATAATAAATATGGAATCTCCTTTTTACTAATTAACAAAATAGTTGCAGAAATAAAAAATATCAATTTTTTTTGTCATCTAAATGTGGTAGACATGATCGAATTGATATTCAAAGAGAAGTATTCGGGAAGAGAGCGAAGAAGGAAGTTAAAAACACAAGACACACTTCTTGAGGGACCCGCCCAAGAGTTGGCATTTACACTTTTCCCAAGGTTATCCCAAATGCCCACTTGATCCCCGGAATCGGCGACACGAAATAATGATCTGGTTCAATACATTCTTGTGACGACCAAAGTAAAAGAAAATAAATCTGTTTTCAACTCTTTTATTCCTCTTCTGCCGAGAGAGCGATTTTGGCAGTTGCAGATATAATTTTCTAGAAAGGAAACCAATTTGAAATTATTCAGAAGACAATGATACCTCATAAATCATAATTTCAATTGATTAAAGATTAAGAAAGGTACTATTCCGTACGAAAGGGTGCTCCTTGGTACAAACGTTAGCCAGGTAAACTCATTCAGGTATCCAGAGGTAATTAAGATTTAATCCTACTTCGTATCAAACCCTTTTTTAGCGAAATGGAAGAAAAATAAATTCAGCGATCAAAAATATATACGAGAGCGAAAATTGAATACGTTGTTCCCAAAAATCTCATTAGTGACATGGCATGGGAAATAGATTGTATTTTCGAATTCACAACTTCCCGTACATTAAGGTTACAGGGAATGTGGCAATGCACTTGAGCCGACTATGAGAAAAAGAAAATCCTCCCGCAGGAATGGCACAATCTATATGAATAGGCATCTATGTGAACGTCAAAACCAAGGACGAACAAGACTGACTTGGCGAGGTTTTTCTCGCTAAGGCAAGGTTCGCACATTGCAGACGAGTAATGAAAAAATTTAGTCAGTCCGTCGTACGCCGTCAACTCTTTTATGAGGAAACTACAATAGCTGAATTGAGGAAATGTACACCAAAAATCAATCTTGGTCTGGCAATGGCTCACTTCTTTAACCGAATGGCTACCAAAATTTTACGAGGTGGTATTTTTGGGGGGTTTTCAGGGAAAGAAAATTCTTATATTGCAACGCTTACGATGAAAGTGTATTATTTGGTATCAATTTCTATAAATTTTTTTTATCCCAAATCGAATGACCACTGTGCCAATAGCTTCAGCGGTTCTCAAGTTATCGCAACTTTAGTGTAAAATTTTTGATATCTACCAAAAATTTTCCCGAGGTTATAACTCGAGAATTTTTGGAGTTATAAAAATCGTTCTATACTTGTTAGAGTGGTTTTCACACACGCTTTTCGACTGTACCGTTAGGCGAATAAAATGGCCTTGAATTTTAAAATTATAATAAACATTAAAAAATGATTAAATTTAACATAGTTGCTACGGAAATCACCATAGTTTCCCCTTAGTTAACAATTTGTTACGAGATGGAAACGTCAACAGATGTTCGAAAAATTACCATTACAGATGTCTTCCTGAATAATAATTGAAGCGAAGGAATAATAAAACAACTGTACAATCGTTTGCTGCGTTTCTAATCTAAAACCATCGATACGTTGGGTCACTATCAAATAATGTTGAAAGAAAAGTGAACGTTTTTTTGTTTTGAAAAATTTTTTGTTCGTTTTTGTTTGGAAAAGTGCGAATACCAAAGGACCCCTGGTTAGAAAGAGCAAAGGAAATTACTCGTCGATTCATCGCCCACTGTTGCAACCTTGGAAAACAAGTTCGCTCGAGCCTAATTTCACACGCGCGTGGTCGGAACGGAACAAAACGCCCCATATCACAAGGTCGAAAGGTTATTCGTTCTCCAATCGGTCAATATCGTGAGCTAGGGTATGTGCTGATTCATTCTAGAAGTCGTTTTCATCAGTTCGTTCATATGCCAAGGTTTCAATTCGAGATCTGAGCGAACCATTTACAGAAACGGAAATATGGTTCATCGGGAGAACGGAAAATACGGAGCTGAAAATTACCAACGGCCGAGACGTGTTTGTTGTGCGAACTGAAAAGTGCTATCAAAGGTTTTGCGATGAAATGTTTCAAGATAAACGTAAACCCGAACTTCGCTCGACCGCTGGGAGCAAATCCGTGATCTAAGATTAATATTAAAAATAAGTAGTTGCACGCATAATGACGTCAGACAGCTCGCTGATGTTGTTCCCTTGCACGATTAGCAATGCCCTTTGAGCTCAACGAACGAAATAGTCAATTTGTAACAAGGAAACGATAGAATAGTAATAAACCTCAAGGACAAGGCCTCTGGAAGTCAGTGGGAAAGCGGTAACATTATCGAAACCGAACGTATAAATAATTGTAAAAATAAGTCAAGGAAAAATAGTTCGAGAACTAATAATCTTATGAAAATTGCCGGATGCCAAAAAATACGATACCCGTATGCAAGGAGAAGGAAGATTTAAACAATCTAACAATTGCCACATCAGATGAGAAACACAGAACATTTCACTACAATGGTAATATTGCAAAGGGCCTTCCAAGAAAACAATTAAAGGTCATATATCATCAGCAGTGGTAGTGTTATTAAGTAAATTAAACTGCATGAATTGTGATATCGCTTGAACTTTGTTAAATAATCATAAACCTTGCGAAAACGCTATATGTATAAGGTTTATTCCCTACAAATACTCCCGCATAAGAAACGTACGATTTAACAAAGTAACAGAACTCCTAAGTTTAAGTTTTTTTAAAACACGAAATGCACTAAAACTCTAAAATAATTTGGTGACCTTACAATGTTCATGTTCGGAACTAAACAAAGAGCCACACTTACTAGGGTAAAGTTCCAATTTTTTTTAAAACATCGACTTTCTTATTTTTCTGATAAAAAGTATTGATTTCTCGTTTTATTTCAAGTTTTTCAGCTATCGATTCTTATTTTTGGCAATTCAGAATCGGAACCGATACTTTTAGCTCGTTTTTTTAACTGAAAGTAGTTTTGGACCTCGCAAAAGTCTAGGATTTGAATGGGAAATCGATTGATGGGTGGGGGATTTTGTAATAATAAACCACTGGACAGTCATTCGCAGCGTTTTTTTCTTCTGAAAAATCTAGGAAAAGTGAAAATTCGAAAAATTAGCTATTTTTGATAGTTCACATTTCATGTATGCAATTTGAGTACAACTTCTCTCGATTAATCAGCTTTGCTTGTAGATTCACAATTATGGCGCATGTTTTCGTCCGTTTTGATGCGTTGTTGCACAATTTTCCAATTTCAACTGTTCGTCGTAACTAGTTCCGTTTATCGCGTCTGCTATTCGAAAATTCCTTTGGGTACGATAAATCTTACCCATTGCAGGCATTGTCTTCGAGACATTCGCCTTCGTCAGTGATGTAACTTGAAATGTATTCTGTCGCTGGAAAGTGCGAAACGAATCGTCGCAAATCTGGGATAAAGAACAGCGAGAGTCGTGTTTCCTAGATGAACGAAAAACATCACCGAGTCTATGGATGGAGTAGTTGATTCACTGCGTTTGTTTCCCAACGAAAAAATAGAAGGCCGAATCATCCTCAAGAATCAATAAGAGAAAACGTCTGTCGGCATCACGCTGGAAGGATCACATAAGTGAAATCCCGACTGCGACATGATTGCGTCATTTTTCATTCTAGAAAAACCGAACACCGGAAAAACTAAAAAAATCTCCGCCATCTCTCAAATCATCTTCGTGAGCAATAAATGCGGACCAATGACAAATATCGAGGTGGAGTTAAAATTGAATTTTTGAAGTCACATAGAATATTTGGAGACCACTGTTTTCCTCATCTTCGATAGTTTCCCAAATGATTCGGAATATTTTGGACGCCATCGCAAATGAAGTATGAATATGTTCTACACGCGAACCGGGAAAAAGGTATAATTCATCAGCCGAAGGTTAACTTTCGCTAACCTCCAACGAGAAAACATGACGCTGGTCAGTTGACATCTTGACCTCACTGATGCTTTCTTCTAGCCACTTCGAGTTTCGAAAGAAACGAGCGAAAGGGAATTCGCGAACTGACATTTACATCGAAGGTTTTCTAATAAAAATCCTCTTCTCTTACGTGATCGTGAAGGCAGAATTTGCATAATACTTTATGCCTTTTCGGAAACATGAGAGGCGGATAATGGGATTAGTGGGCGACGCGCTCGACATTTCCTCGACTATGTTATTCCCTTTTACGATATAATTAATAAAGAGCGCATCGTTTTCCAAGCTTATTAAGATTGCTTCTACTGAGCTAGAGCATTACCATGGCCAGATTAGACATAGATGAGGAAAAATCAATTCTAATGTATTTGAAACCATTCTAATCGCCCAAGAAAAATCATTTCCTAACCCCCCTCAGAATTTGATATTTTACGTTTCAAGGCACGTAGAATCCGAACAAACAATTAAAAAAATTCTGATAGTGCGCCGTCGACACTTTTCCGGCCAAACTAACATTCTTGAAATTTTCATCAAAAATCAATCTCGGCCTCACAACGGCCCAATTCTTGAATCACATTGCCATTTCTATAGATTCTTGAACGCTGAATCGAATGAAACAGATATAGCTTTATTGGTTCTCGAGTTATCTCAGCTTTTGCGTTGAAATTGGAAGATTTTCAGAAATTTGGCTTTGAAAAATTTCAGATTTTAACTTGGAAATTAAGAAAAAAAATGAAAATGATTAAAGTTACAGTTGTTGCTACGGAGTTTTCCCCTATATTACCAATCTGTTTTCCGAACAATCTGTTTTAAAATGACAAAAAAATGGATAATCTTCTTAAATCATTATTGAAGCGAAGGAAAAATAAACCACTGTACAATAATTTGCAGCGCGTTTTTTTTTTCAAAGATTAAATCCCAATCAGCAAATTAAAAATAGACTGAAAAAATACTTAAAATCGTGCGCACTGTATCATTTCATTGTATTTTTATTCATTCTCATTAATCCCCTAATAAATCCCATGAAGTATGAAACGCTCGGTTCACGAAAAGCCGTCGAAACGGTAGAAGCCTCTGCCTGTTCATTTCAATTGAAACCCGCCTGAAAACGGGTAACATAGGAAGCAGGTTCACAATGGGACTACAGAGCGCAGGCAGGTGGAGTTCCCTCTCCTGTGCGCATGGCCTCAGAGGACAGTAAACTGTTTACTCAATGGTAAGCGGGAGCCAACGGCGAAGGCTAGAGATCAACCAACCCGGAAGGGGCGTGTTGCGCTGCTGGCATGTGGCTCAGATTTTTCTGACCGTTCTAGGAACAGGCGAGCAGCAACGAACAGGAGCTAGACGAAGAGCCGCCGCAAGGGCTACAGAGCGAAACCTCATCTACACAGGCAATACCACTGTTACGTGACACACAACGTTCTTCGATCGAGAAACTTATAAAGTTAGCGTTATTTATCAAAATACAGTATTAGTTGAATTATTTTCCAGATATATTATTTTAATTTCTTTAATAATATATATTTTTTAATTAACGCTGTTAACACTGTAAGGTTCATAAATTCTGTTATTCAACTGAATATTGATAGTTGTCTAGTAAAATGTCAAGTAAATTTTGGCCGACTTAAACGAGGCAGCGAATTTTCAAGCATCGCTCCAAGTACATTATTTGCAACAATGAAGCGCATAACTGAATATGAACACATATTTGTAAGCACCATTAGGTATAACAAGGAGAAACGCATACCTAATGGATAAAAATTCAATTCCACAGACAAGTCGGCGAAAATAATACTTTGAATGACATTAGTAATTTTTATGTAGTTTTTTTTAATCGATTGAAAAACCCTGATATAATAATATGCAATTAAAAATAGATCACAAAAACATGATAAAGTTACTAATAATTATTTATTTAGAAAATAAAACTTGATTAATAAATTACGGGCGGGGAAAAATATCGAGGTTTAGCATCGATGATTCAGCCCATGATTGTATATTTTTAAAAGAAAGGCTTTTTTTTAAATCATTCGTGGGGTTAGGCAATCAGTAAGGAAATTATGGGAATTTATTACGTCCCAGAATCTTTCCTCTAAGTATTTCCAACTATTTGTAGTGGTTAATATGTAATGCGTTACTGATTATCACTTGGCGGCATTCATGATTTTATTCTAATTGTGCTATTATAAAGCGTCAGGGCCTCGGTGCCAATTCAATACTCAAAATATCGATATTTTGCTCCCTTCTAATTAATTTATACAACAGCAACATTTAAATTTTACTGTTTTCAAAATTGATAAATAATTTGATTGAATACTTTTTTTACTTTAAAATTATCAGTACAGTTGACATTCAAGGATTCGGCCTCGATCAAATTCTAACCAATTCCACTATTTCCAGCTGGTTCAAGTTCGGTATCATACAAGCCCCACTCGCAGCGTTGAGCGGGGCCCTCCAAAAATAATAATAAACCTTTGTAATCGCAACTGAACAACGGCGAATCTTGGGGACCCGCCTCACCACCGTACGGTTAAATTACTGAGAACGAGACGACGAAGAGGACGTTAAGGTCAACGGTTCCTACCAACGGCAGGCGCTGGTGAAGCGGTAACGTAGAACCTACACCTTCGTTACCAAGTTTGCAAAGGTAATAGGCCGAGTAAAAATAACCGTGCAATGCTATACATCTGTTAATGATAGGCGACTAATTGATGCGTTCAATTTTTTTATTGTTATATATATCCAAAGAAAAAAATAGAAATAGTTGTTGATGATTTTTATATTCAACTCAAGCTTAGTATAACTACGTTGTTTAATTTTACTAAGATAAGTTTAAACATTATTCCAGTTTAAAAACTATTTTTGATACGTATTATTATGCTTGTACTGAATATGTTATTATTTTGAGATGCACGGTTATTTACGGAATTGGCACAATCTTTTGCCAGTAGTCAATAGTTTTCATCAAAATATGTATCAATTTAAAACTGCGTCAATTAAAGGGTATTTGAGTCAGAGTCTGTTGTTTTCAATTTCGTCCTCATATGCATATTTGTTTTAACCTTATCAATTATCAAGTTTTTAAACCTAAAACTATTTATTTTTACAACGATTTTACGTTTATAATTTATTAGTTAATATGTCATCGTAAGGCACCTTAACAGTTATTATAATGAGATGGATTCATAATACTACTTTTTCTCTACATACCCTTCATAATTTCTTTGACTAAAAAAAATTAAATAATTGGCCTAGTAATATTTCAATTACTGTCTGTATACATTATTTATTTGATAAAAATTCTATCATTAAAGCTTACATTGTTTATAATAATTTTGCTGGGTTGGTGAGGGGGAGAAGAACTAGGCGACATGTTCTCCGATTTTTTATTTACTGGCCGAGTACTTTCGCCCCTTCGGGCATCCTCAGGGCGATGTGGAACCATAGGTTACCACAGCCTGTAACCTATGGTTCCACATCGCCCTGAGGATGCCCGAAGGGGCGAAAGTACTCGGCCAGTAAATAAAAAATCGGAGAACATGTCGCCTAGTTCTTCTCCCCCTCACCAACCCAGTACGATGAGAGATGCGACGACTCAACCAAGAATAATAATTTTGTATTATATTGAAAGAATAACGAGAAAGATAATTATGCTTATAGACCCAAAAACAGAGCGAATCAGATTATTCCAGATTTTTGATCTCTGGCATGTTGTGACCCCCCCCCCCCCCCCCCCCCCAAATAATTGTCCACGCGACGCCTATGTCTATCATGATCAAATTTACTTTGTGTAAAAGAGCACAATCAATAAAAATTATCATTTTAATTTTCAATTCAAATTTCGATGTACAAGATATTATTGAAAAATTGATTGAATGAATTTTAAAAATATGAAGCTATTTTTTAGCTGCTGTTCTCGCGTAGTTATTTAACCATTTAGGTTTCAAGCTGAAGAAATCGATAAAAATTGGAAAATAGATTAATACGGAATTAAACGCAAGTTTGTCAGAAAGGCGAATTGAATACATTGAAATACTGCGATTATTCAAACAAATTGTGATAGAATTCTGAATAATTTTTTTGTAACGTGATCCAGCTCACTTCGTGTGAACCGACGGTTGGAAAAACAAGGAAGGGGATGAGCGCCCCCGCCAACCGAGCCAGAGTGGTCGATCCAGAAGGGGTTTTAGCTTGCCGACAGCCCGGCTAACAGTGGAGTGCAAGTGTTAACCGCGACTACTACCACCATGGCACGGATATTATCACTCGTCGTAATTTTATGTGAGTAAAAAATCAACATAAAATATAGTATTTAAATAAGGAATAAGAAATTTCCATCAATATCTTCAACATCAACTTCAAATAATTATTCGAAAAAATCCAATTCGTAGACCGAAATTTTTCAATTTTTAACCGACTTAATTCCCTTTCGTCGTTGAACTCATCACCCAGTGCAGCAGCAGATCTTTTCAACTATATTATAATGTAGTACAATAAACCAATAAACAATACTACAGAGTAAGCAAAAGCAAAACAGGCATTTCAATTGGTTTATTTAGTATTGATATACGAATAAATAGCGCGATACTTAAATAAATAAATAAAATAAATAAATAAATTTAAATAAAATAAATTTTTTTGTAAAAAAAGAAGAAAATATAATAAAAAGTAAGAATAGTTCTTAACTTGATTGAAACGTTGCATTGCTCAACTACCAAATAATTGGAACTATAAAATATTTACGCTTCGAACAAGCGACAGTGAAATCATTTCAACTTTTTTTAATAAGTGCTCATAACAACATTTATTCATCATTTGATTTATTAGTACTTTATTTTATTATTATTCATTATTTTATATTATATATATTTTATTGTCATTTATTTAGGATTTTATTATTATCTATTATGTTATTGTTATTTACTTCTTATGTTATCACTCAGCCACATCTCAGAAAATTAATTTGATACAAGTACAAGAAAAGGAGCAGTTAGTGTTTTGTGTATTTCTTATGGATCAGATTTCCAATAATTACTAGAAACCTGTTCACACTCGACTTTCACCGCATAGTGATTTTATCATAGTTGAAGCGCTTGTTTTCAAGACAGCCGCGTTCGGTTGGATAGTCTCACGTTTTTATATGCTAACCTACGAATCACTCAGTGATACAGTTATTTTCGCCTGTTTACCGTTATGCCTAAGATTATGGAGTATTCCCACTATCTGGAGAGAGAAATAAATTAATGCAGTAAGCACCAAGTAAATCATTGTAATCGGCCAAGAAAAAAAAGTCTAGCCCCCTCAAAATTCGATGATTTACGTTCCAAGACACGTACAAACTACAAAAACTACGTCCACCGTATGCAGTCAGAATTTTTCTGACGAAACTTTAATAGCTAAATTCTTGAAATTTTCACTTAACATAAATCTAGGTTCAACAATGGCTCAGATAAATATAATACAGTGGCTTGATTGAGAGCCTCTATCTATAGAGAGACTATCAAGCCACTGTTAATTATAAGGGTATTTTATGGAAAGCAAATTCGTCTTTCCAAACGTTTCTTCAGACTAAGGTGTATTCGGTATCAATTTCGATAGATTTTCAGACGCTGAATCGAATGGGACCATAGCGGATTCGATAGCGTTAATGGTATCAAGGTATCGCAGCTTTAGTGTGAATTTTCAACATTTCCCAAAATTTGGCATAATTCAAGAATTCTTGGAGCAGTAAAAATTGTTCTATACTCGATGGAAAGATTGTCAAACACTTTCGCCAGGTGTTAGGCGAATAATTTACCTTGGATTTGAAAAGTGAAAGAAATAAAAATGTTAAATTTACCATAATTGTTACGGCGTTTCCCCTTTAGTTACCTGATAGTAGGAAACGTTCACAAAAATATAACTCTACCAAGCGGACGGTCTTCTTAAATCGTACTTGAAGCAAATGAATAATAAGCCACAGTAAAATCATTTGTATTGTTTTTCTTCAAGTTAAACTAAGTTGAAATGAAATACTACGCAATAATAATTAAGAACATGGAGCACGCAAAAAATTGAAAAAAATTATACTTCTAAATGGAAAGGTCACGTACCATACAACAAAATGCTTCTCGGTGAAAAAAAACAAACATTTTTCTGTTCCAATCTCTAGCGTTTCAATTATAGGTAATAGCGGAGGGAACTATTGACTAGCGGAGTCAGAAGCAAAAGCGACACGATATTGATCTTGCTGGTCTCTATAACGAACGCAGCAGGTTCAATAAGCAAACGGAGTTCAAAATAATGTGCGACTGGAACAATTGACCAGCTCGGTTTCTGTAACATCCTACGTGAGACGCAAGAGGAACGAGGGCCAACGTCTTTCCAAATTTCACAACTCGCATTGCAATTAACACGCCGGTCTGCACTCGGCTCAGGGTCACTTTCAGAAGCAGCTAGCTGAAGATCGCTTTTACTCATGACTGCTACTTCATGGTCGGGATACAGTAGGAATAGTAGCAAAAAACTAGAAGGCATTAAAAAATGAATAAACGAACGAATTTAAAAAAAAAGTGGCATCCAATGGCGATTTGACAGTCAGTTTTCACTAATGGCAACGATTGTAAAATCTGCAATAGATTGTAAAATATGCGAATAGCTAGGTATGATAAAAATATTATGATGAAAAATAATTATTGATATAAGAATATTGATTGAAAAATGTAATATGGGCAGAAAAATCTACTAAAATGATCTCCTATAGGAAAATTGCAGTAAAGAGATCTGCTGTAGAGACAATATGAGAATCTTCCATTCCGCCATTGAAATGGATGCTCCATGGAAAATGATAGCATGATGACTGCTGGTTGATACACTATATCTAGTAGCTATTGCGAAATAATATTGAGAGAAAATTTAATTACTTTTAACTGTGAATAAAATAGCATCTAAATAGATAACATCCACCGGAATCAATAATTTAGTAAAATGAATAAAAGTTAAAAGTCGGTAAAATTGTACAAAAAAATAAAGTACACCTACTGAGGGAAAAACTGAAAATAATATCCAGTCAAAAATATTAATCTACTTTTAGAAAAGGAAAAACTTTCCGAAATTGGCCAAGAATTATTGAGTCGTGTGAATTATTGACAGTGTGTAAGCGAAATAAAGATGTAAGATTCACGTACACAACTGTTACGCTAACATTTTAGTCGCACGGTTGTTTCGGAAGCGTGCGAAAACCAAAGCTGATGAACAGCTAACGTTATTCAAAAACTGAATAGAATGAGACCGTTTCGAGAGATAGGTCAAAGGTGTAATCTTCATCCAAAGTACCGACAATCGATTTGTAAAAACCTCGTTTCATATTAGTATCATTTTAAGAATTATTTTAACCGCCAATATGTACCGAGATTAATTGACAATTCAATATGTTCCGACGTCATCTTTATTTACTCCTAAAAGTGCGGAAACTAAGTCAAAACGCTTTCGAGAATACAAAACAATTGAATACAAGAAAACATTTCAAGAACGCGACAAAACTAGATCATCGCGGAATATCCTCATTCTCCTCTCTCAACTGAATTTTCGTAGGTACGCAGGAACAACTCACAAAACCCATTGCAACTAAACTTTTGAACTGACATTGACAACGACGAATTCTCGAATCACAGAACGCACAAACCTTGCGTCAAACAGTTCTCGTATCGTGAGCCAATTGAAAAATCCAATCGCGCTGAGCGGTCCGTGTTCGGCGAAATAAAACATTAGGTGCTCATTTCGAGTTAGGAAATCGGACGAAAGGAGACTATTGAAGACTGAGATTGGCAAAAGAGAATCAACCGTAGACTGGAGTAATGAGATAAGTCCGAGACGTTTCCTTATTAGAGAAAGGTATTTACAAAATCGCACGTTTCTGACGCAATGAAACGGGGAATGGTCAATACAGGGAGAACGTCCAACTCGATATTGACGTTGAATAAAAGCGAAGAAGAACTCAATAATGGTATGAAATTTATTCTAAACGACGTTTGGAAAAGGTTTAGAACCGACTAAATTTCTGCGATATAATTCTGCCGACAAAGCATTCTTGTTAGTATTGTAAAATTTCCAGAGAGTATGTGAGATTTTTTCAGCATTTTTTGGGGTATGAGCCGGTTCGACCGTGCTAAAATTACCATAGCGTCACTAGGCACTGTAAAAGAAAATTAGTTCGTTTTTCAAGACGCGTCTGCGATCGGCAATTGCAATATTCCTGCATTTTCTTTTTCGACTTCCATTTATTTTTAAAAAACCAAAATCGTCGATTTTGAAAGTTACACTTTTTGGGATTTTGGCGCACTACACTACGTCGCAGGAAGTATTAAAATGGCTTTTTTCAAGTCTGTGTAAATTGGTGGAAAAATAGTTTTTCTATCAAAAGAGTAACCATTAGGCCTGGAACGGTAGGCACTGCGGTTTAGGATATTTATCAGCCCGCGAAGGTATCGTTCGATTCTAGGCTATGTTAACGCTAATAGTGTTGATCATGCAGTATTGTCGGACAAAACTCAAAAACTTACGTACAGTCGGATAGTAAGGTGAGTCATTCATACTCATCGAAAACTCCTCAATCTTAGTTTACTTACCCCTGATAATTTTTTTACCATCGCAATGAAAAAAAAAAAAAAACAAAAAAAAAAAAAATTGACCAATATTCCACGGTTGAAAAGAAGAACATTCAAACGAGCGGGTTATCATATCCGTAGGTTCAATGAGGTTACTCACCTGAAACAAGAAAGATAGAAATTGTAAGCACGATTCTGCAATTACATACTATAATCAGAATCACTTTCTGAACTAGTGTCTGTGTGTCTGTGGTCACAAAAATGTCATAAATTGCCATATCTCCCTAAAAAATGAACGAAACTCAATGAAATTCGCAAGAAATGTTCCCCAAGTGATTGGGCAAATTAGTTTTTATTGCATTTTGGATAACACACTTTTTTCAGTACTATTTTGCGAATTAATCGTAAATTTTTTCAGTGACAATCCACACTTTCTACTGAACGCTGGTTTATTATTGAATAATAAACTAAAATGGTTCTTTTCGCTAGGTTTGAAGTGGGAAAATGTTTTTACCAAATAAAAACTCAAGTTTTAGAAAAAAGGAATTAAATAAAAGCTTAACCTATTCAAAGGCGTTGGTTTTTTACTTCAAAAACTGTCAATACATTCGTGAAAAAACTCCAATTGGCATTAAAAACGTTGGGGTTTTTTTTTAAGTAAAAAAGCCATTTATTGAAAAAATGAAATGATGAAAAAGCAAAACGTGAATTGCTTCAAATATTTTTAACGCACCACCGTCAAAAAATACTAAAAATCAGAGTATAAATTAGAAGAAGAAAAAAAACGGTGTTCCCTTATCAAAAACGTCAGCATTCAGTAGAAAAATGTCGACCGTTACTGAAAATAAATTAAGTCCGATTTGCAAAATGATACTGAAAAAAAAATTTAACTGAGAAACGATACATGTGAACGAACATAATATTTTATGATTCGTCTGACTAGAATGACTTTTTCAACAGATAGTAGACGAACGCCACCAAACCGCTTTTAAATGCGCAATCAAAGAATATGTGATTATTTTTGGCTCACTTCATTAAGGAAGAAATAATGAAGAAGCTATGACATTATTAATTTATGATCCGAGAAATGGTTTTCCATTACATTCGAGTTATATACGATTAAAAAACGGAATTCCCATATTCATTTTAGCGTGATTTATGAATAAGTACATATCAATGATCAAATCAATGTTCATACTCAAAAAAAATGTACATTCGCCAGTAAAAAATGCGACATCCTTTCATGCAACTTCATACAAGTTGTATTAAACGTGTAGCATGAAATGAGATATAATTACAATCATTATAATTATAAATAATCATAAATGAGATATAACCAAAGCAGAACGACGGAAAGATGGGCGATAAATTACGACCAAAAATGGATCGCCATAATTCAACCGTGTTTCCATTAAAACGCCAAATGGCACCAATTGCGAAACGTGCAACGCCGAAGAAAAAATCAATTAAATTTCCGATAAGAACTTTGAAAGAACACTTGCTCCGAAAGTTGTCTGAGCGATCTCCGACGCTTCATTTGAGGAATGTTAAGTGAATCAAGTTGGCCAATAAATATCGATTAGTCGTTCAAGTTGGTGAGTTGATATAAAACGAGGAAGTCGAAAACGCGGGCGTACGACAGAGCAGAAAGACAGGTATCGGAATTGAATGGTAGAATCGAAATGGATGAACATTTCTAGCGGTCGATACTATGGTCACATTAGTCTGGGTTTCGACTAGAAATAATTTCAGAGCGTCGAAAATTATGATTCCACTTTGAAATACGGAATCGTGTTTAACTAATGACGTCAAAGGAAACCCGTTACTTAATTCGTCCTTTGTCTGCAGTCAACTCAAGAAACTTAACTTTAGTACATGTAATGAAATATAGCGAAAACCGTACGCAATAATTAAACTTAAGTTCCAAAAGACCACGTATTTGTTCCGATTAGATCCAGAGATTTGACGAAGGATCATCTTTTGTGTCCGGGGGTTGTGAGGGGGAGAAAAACCAGGCAACTCATTCTCCAATTCTTTATTGGCTGGCCGAGCACTTTCGCCCAGAAGATGCCCGAATGGGTGAAAGTGCTCGGCCAGCCAATAAAGAATCGGAGAATGAGTCGCCTGGTTTTTCACCGCCTCACAACCCTTGGACATCAAGAAATGCGACGAGAAGGAAAAAAATTATCTTTATGTTCATAAAATTAATTACCGTTGTAAAATCTGATAATAATCACAATAAATTCCTTTAGAAAATTATAAATAAGTTTATATGATTAAATCAACTAGTCACATTAGAATTGCGACTAATACCCTAATTCGTGCCATAATAATAATCCAATATTATCAGTTTATGGAAGCGATAGCAGTCTGAGAAAATATGACAGCGAAAAAGAGAACGAACAATAAAAAAATGCGCTTGTTTTTATTTTCTTTTTTAAATATCGTCATCGCATCTCATCGTTTCGATTCGACGAGGGCGTTACATTCACCGATTGCAGATTTGAAACAGCCGATGTTTACTGCTTTGAGGAAATAACAGGAGAGGTCATTCAAGAGAATCCAGAAGATCTCACAGTTGGGTGACCAATGGACACATTTTACGAGCCAGTCCAGACACGTCGCAACCGGCCCGAGGGAATCGAGATAAATTTAAAAAGGAATCAACGCAGGTCAAGATACCAAATGTCCTCTGTTGGGTAATCTTCCATAAAGCTACTCCCATTCCTTTGCCCGCATTGCCGAAGTTTCGCCGAGGATTAAAAAACTCCAGCTCGGCACAATATTTTACTTCGCTCGCGGCGTGCCATAAATGGCCAAGCTTGGAGAAAATGCAGAGAACGAGAAGTGAATTGAATAACACGTTGAAGTTAACCGGCGATTGCAGGAGCAAGTGCGCAAGGGCGCCTCTCTAGTGTAAATTCCTACAAAATGAACTACTTATATGAACAGAATTTATTTATTCATATGTTTATATTAGTGATCATTTATACTATCCATGTACTATAAATGCCCATGCGAGCATCCTCAGGGATAATATAGAGGTCCACAAATACCCATAATCAACCATATTTTCGTATTGTCTCTCTAAACGTCCTATTACGAAGACTAAATAGACACTAAATTTGGCTGCTTTCTCAACGAACCGAAATTATTCTGACTAGTTTTATTGAAGATTATCCGATTTTTTTTATTTCTTGTTTATTTATTTTTTTATTTTGTTTGTTTATTTATTTATTTTTTTTTTTTGTCTAGTGTTAAGATGGGGATTAGGCGACTGATTGTCCATATTTTTATTTTTGTCTGGCCTGTATAAGTACGGTTTACCAATTGCCAGTCCCGAATGAGTGAAAGTGCTCGGTCAGGTCCAAATAGAATATTGAAAAGGAGTCGCCTTGTTTCTTTCCCTCGATACTGGATCATAAAGAATGCAACGACCATGAAGGGATTTTTCCTCCCACGGTGAAATAATTTTGCTGAGAGAAAATCGTTTCAAAATTCATCTGCTAAATATTTGCCTTACCAATAGACCTTCATCACTTTGATTAATATATATTATTCTTCAACTTTTGGCTCAGATCTGCGCCATATATTCCATTGAGGATTCCGAATTGAAACCTTCATCAGACCACAATTTCCAATCAGTGGAAGAAACGTGTGAAAACGGGAACACCGGTGCAACTAAGTTAGATAACTGAGGTCTGGCGCTCGTAACTGCAATTATCTTTTGAGACGTCTTCCCAGACATCGTTTGAAGATTTTCTCCGAAAATGAAACGGGAGAGAGAATTTCACGCGAGATCATCAGAGCCGATACAATACTCTATTGTATTTGGAAAATTGAATGATTTTCACTCGCAGGAAACGAGAGGAAGCCCGAATGTTAAAAGTTGGAAAGAATTAGATTTAAAATGAGTTCAATTGTTCACACGTTTTTAAAAATTTTATCAGACGTTGCAAACTGAAGCCGTAAAATGTAATCGCGCTGGGATATCATGAGAATCCAGATAACAATCGAGAAACTCACGCGATCCTGATAGAGAGATGAGAGATACACTAGAGACGGATTGATGCGTTTTGATGTGATGATAACATTTTCACGAAGGCGAAGACCACACGAAACGCACTAGCGAACAACAAACTTCTAATCATTTTCGGGAGTAGAATCCGTGTCAAAGGCTGCACGAAACCGACAACCGCGTGAAGTATCAGGGTAATTATATTACATTAGGAACGAGTCATATCTGCTATTAAACAGTTTGCGAATAAAGGAGATACGTAACACCACATGAGAGTGCGCGAGGTAATTTCCAACAGACGAATTCTATTCGCTTCCGCGTACGGAATGGAAAATGTAATGAAAATTGAAAGCTCAGATTCGAAGTTCTAAAACCGATGAGAATCAGACCCAAAATAAGAAATCCGGCGAATACCTACGATCCAGAAATCCGCAATAAAAATAGAAACCCTATCAATGATAAAATTAGCTCAAAATTAAATCCGCCGGTGGCCACTCGATTTTCCAAACCGATTATTACATTCGAAGGACGCCAATGGAGCGTGACTATCCTTTCTGAACGGATAGTGAAGTAAAAATTGGCCTTCAGACGAAGTTGGTATCTGTCGCAGCACATAATTTGTATCACGTTGGACGAAGACGGAGAAAGAACAAAGGGAACGGGCGACTTTGTCACGTTCTGGAGCAGAAAAAGTTCGACAAGGTCGCCAATGAAGGGAATAAAGTATTATAAAAAGGTGTTTTCAACACGCCAGAAACTTAAATACATCAGCACCATGAAATCATATACTCGCTCCATTCACAAAAAGCAAAAAAATAACATCTGCCTTTTAAGAAAAATTTATTAGTGGCTAGGACGTCAAGTGCTTTAACTAATATAGTACTAAAACTATAGAGGCCGTCGTAATGTTCTCAGTGATAGCTATAAACGATTAAGGAAATAAATCTTAAGAAAGATCATAATAGAAAACGAAAAGAAAATTATTATACAGAACTATGAATACAATAGACCTATTTCAATAATAATATTTCCATAATACCAAAATATTATTTTCCCTCACTTTAATTTTCTAATCCGAAGATGAAAATTTCTGAACTTGAGTTTTGGAAGATAAATTGCTCAGGAAAAAAGGCGACAATGTGAAGGTTCTCGAGCTAAATACCAATTGATTTTTTTACCTCTAATAGCGGATTCTCCTGAGTTCAAAAACCGATTTTTTCCTGGGCTTGAAAAATTAGCTAATTCACCCGTTTATGACGTTTGGCTATGATTATTTGATAGAAAAAATAATATTTTATAATAATAATATATTATATTATCCTGGGTATTTAAACGATCGTTTGTAAAGGTGAATTTTTGGCCATCTTCACCCGGTTTTTCGAAGATCGTCTCTAAATTATGAGGAAACGAGAAAGATCAACTAACAGGCCTTCAATTTTCTTTGTAGATTTACATTATCAATTTCGAGATTTTTACGGCGAGATATTGTGCGGTTCTGAATATTGACCATTGCAATCGGCGCTCTTCCTTGAGATTTCCGAAATTGAAAAAAATTAAGCATTTTTAGGAGAGACTGTCTTCAGTTCAAAAGACCCAAGGGCAATGGTGGTTTCTTGGTGTCAGAACAACTATCAAGTCAACATGCAAGGCGCGTTACAGCAAATCAAGGCTGCCGGCACGTGCGTTTTGTAGGTGCCAAGCGAAAGTCTCCGCAGGAGGAAAATAGGCGATAAAACGGCTATTTCGGTCAGACGAAGACGGTAGAGCAAGGTTAATCCTAATCACTCAGAAATACGCTTTGACAACTCGAACTGGATCGGGCTGAATCAAAGACGCATCCAGTTGAGAAAGGAGAAGTCCTTGGACGCGGAAGGAAAATATTACGTTACGGCTTCAATTGACCACTCGGTTCGCTCTTTCCAGACTCGAGACACTTTATTCGATTTTCAACCGCTCCTGAGTAAATAATGGAGTACTACGTAACAGGGTAGGGAAGGATTCAGATAGTACATTAGAATAGAGAATTACGAACGCCTTGTGTGCAATCCTAGAAACCTCGAGTGCGACAAGTAATCCTCAAGATTTATTTTTACTAGCCAGGTCAATTTCCACGCCAAATTATCGTTTATTTTAACTGACAAATCTAGAAGCTGAAAGTTCCTGGGGCGCAAGAGGGCGAAAACGCTTTTTCAGGCGACAGAACGTCTTCCAACTTCTATAATAGCTGACGAAAATTATTAGTGATGCTGATTAATCGAAATTATATATTTTGCTGAATAATCTATATTCCATGTCGGTAAAGTTCGATGAATCGGGAAATTCAACGCTTAAATTAAATCCCTGATTCATAACTACAAAAAAAAATACTACAAATGCAAGGGTAAATTATCACCATCAATTGATTATTTTTCTAGGTTCCTCTTATCATGACGAATTTTCGCTTTAATTTCACTCGTCAAAAAACTTCCTGGAATTTCTTCATTAATCGAATTCCTAAGTCGCAACAAATCAGTTTATCGATTAGTTGAGTAAAAATAATAATCTATTAAATTAAATTTTCGCAGCCTTTTTTATCATCCCTGGTTGTTACCATTTTCAAAGCATACCACCAACTGTTTGAAATATTGCAGCGAACAGGAAATTACATTTTTCGAAATCGAACCAACTGGACCACAAGCAAACAAACGCTCGATCCTAAAAGAAAACTTCGACTGAACGGGGGCGAACGAATTGCCACAGACCTAATTTCGGGAGGGTCCCATCGTATTGCATCAGAGTCGCGTGCTCAATCGAAGAGAAGATGAGCGAAAAATCAAAAGGAGCTTATAGAAGATGAGTTGCGCACTATTTCGCCTAATAGAGCCAGCGAATCAAGGTATAATGGCGTTTAAGAATTTCACAACGCCGACAAACGATGCGAGAGAACTGAGATACTTGTGAGTATAAAAGTAAAAGGATAGTCACAGCGAAGAAACGACGCCGAGTTAATCGTGACGAAATGTACGAATGAACTGAAAACAAACGTTGAGCAAGAGAGCCAACGCAGCTCACTAAGTATTGTCTAATGAAATGACAAAAATTGTCTCGCTGGTGTAATTGAAACACCAATCTATGATTATTTTTTCCATTTATTTCCCTTCAAGACCTTATGGACTATTCCTAAACGTGATCGATGAAAGTATTCCGGGGGTTGTGAGGTGGAGAAAAACCACGCGACTCATTCTCCAATTCTTTATTAGCTGGCCGAGCACTTTCGCCCATTTGGGCATCCTCAGAGCGACGTGGAGCCATAGGGTCCCCAGCCCCTGTGTTACTCCCTGTTACTCCCGATGGCTTCACGTCGCCCTGGGGATGCCCAATGGGCGATAGTGCTCGGCCAGCTAATAAAGAATTGGAGAATGAGTCGCCAGGTTTTTCTCCACCTCACAACCCCCAGACATCAAGAAATGCGACGAGAAGGAAAAGAATAATTATATATCATTCAATGTTTGTTATCATGGAGATACAGGACAATCATGAAAGTTATAGAATCCTCAAGCTACTCACGTGGAGCCATAGGGTCCACAGCCAAGACGGCTCAAGAAATGCAACGACAAGGAAAAGAATTAAAGTATTGTGACCGCCCTAAAAATTCAAAATGAGGTAAACGTAGAAAAAATTTGTCAAAAGCACAGAAAAAACCTTTCTAAACCATGTTTCGGATTCTATCTCTGCGTAACTTGATTGATATTATTAGCTAAAATAAAATAATCAATATAATTCAATTAATATAGGTAATTCAAGTAAAATTCTAGAATTGGCATTGTATGAAGGAAAAAGGTGGCATCAGTACGTGCTCGCAGTAAAATCTGTCAACCCGATTTTAGTTTCTCAAGTATAGAAAAACAAAAACTGGACCATTATGGCACCGAGCTGCGTTTCTTCGGTTAAAGTCCGTATAACAAGCGAAGCGGGACGTTTAACTGATTTACGAGTAGAATAAAATTGCGGCAATAGTGGACACGAATACTGAGCGGCTAGAACCTTCGGGACAGGTTTAAGAAGTGTATTGCCTACAGCATATTGTTGACCACGATCTAAGCTTGCAACCTTACATTGAATTTGGAACATGGTTTCATTCAACTGCTTACGCTCTCTCTGTCCCAGCGCTCTTCAATTACAGCCGCGTTTTTGTTCGGAAGATCGACCCCAAATGAAGATGCAGTTTAACAGGAAGGGAACAGCGCAACCGGTTTATCAATACAGTGCGAACAAGATTGGAAAAGGGGTCAACTTCAGCAAATCCGCGAGCGCAATTTCTACAGAATTTGCATAAGAATTTTAAAACATCATAAGAGTTGGCCGGAGAGAGAAAATTATTTAAAAAAAAAAAAACCCCGCAGCATTCCCTTGCTTCAGTTGTGATTCAAGGATAGTAACTATCCCGAACACTTGTGTACGCTTCCACAAAACAACAGATTGGTAAGGGAAAACTAAATACCAACAATGGCCATTTTCATTATTTTTCAAATTAAAAGTTAAATTATTCGCCCGACGGTGCAGCCGACTATTTGACGAACATTAGAACGAGTATAGAACGATTTTTGTAGGTCCAAAAATTCTCAAATTAAATTCTAATGTCAAATTTCTGAAAATCTTGAAAATTCTACACAAAAGCTGCAATACCTTGAGCACCATTGAAGCTATTGAAGCTGTAAGTCTATAGGAAATAATACCTAACACACCGTTTTCTGAAAAGCTTTAGATAATAAAAATCCACTTTCCTCAAGACCCTCCAGAAATACTCTTAAAATTGACTCAGACGAAGAACGATTTTAGTGAGATTCTCAAGATTGTAGCTATTATTGTCCGTCAAAAAAGTGTTGATGGCGGACAGACAGATTTTTTTATTGGATACCTGAATTCTACATGCCTTGAATCTTAAAACGTCAAATTTTTAGGGGGGTTAAAAAAATGTTAATTTCTTGGGCTATTACAAAGGTTTATTATTTAATAATAAACCGATATGGTTCTTTTCGCCAGGTTTTCAGTAGAATTTTTTTTAATCAAAATAAAATGCTCTATTTTAAAAAAATTAACTTGAAAACTTGAGCTACTCGAAAGACGTACCTAGATTTTTACTAAAGCAAAGGTAGATATATTTATGAAAAAACACCAATATTCATTGAAAAGCTTCGGTTTTTTAGTAAACAATAGAAGTCAGTTTTCAGTAAAAAGAAAATATATTTAAAAAAATCAGATTTTACTTGTAAGATGTGGATTTTTATATGAAGAATTGATTTTTTAGACAACTACTCTTTTACTTTAAGGTCCACGAGAAAACATTATTTTGGACTGAAAAACACCTGTAGAAAAAACATCAACTTCAAGTCAGATTTTACTTAAAAACGTTCAATTCTACAAAAAGAAAAATGTTTAATATGGCAACAACTAAAAACGTGAATTGCTTCGAATATTTTTACACCTTGGTCAAAGAAGACTAAAAATCAGAGTACATATTAATAGAAAAACGGTGTCAACACGTCTGACCTGGATGAATTTTCCAAAAGATTGTTGACAAACGTGAAAAAACGAGCAGTTGTAGAGATCACGGAGGAAACGGTTCCTCTGATGAATGGCAATGACATGAGAAAATGAACAGTATTTTTCATGATAGCTCGATTGCATCGAGTGTTGTATAATAAAAGAACCTTAGGTAAGTCGAACTTGAGGAACCGAACCATTTTCAGGAGAGAAAACACAGTCAGAATTCATCAGCGGCGGTTCTCATGCAAACGCTTATTAGCTCTCGGGTTCATCAGTTCAAATGCTTTCAGAAAACCTCTGTCAAGTTTTTCATTTCCTGTTCGAAAGTTTCGTAAGTCTAGTGTTCGTGAGTAGAGAGATTATAGAGCAAGGATGAATCGAATTCTTGGGGCAGACCATTTTTTGACCCATAACCTATGTTTTTCAAAAGGACGTCAGTTATGTTTTATTTATAGTAAGTGGTCGATATAAGCATTTATGTCGAAAAGCTAGGCGCTGATTTCCGTTTGTTAAAAAATAACGTAATTACGATATAACAGGGATTGTTGATCAAGTTGATTGGCAAATGTGATAAGCGTGAAATTATAGATAATTTGTACAAGAGACCGAGGATACTGGCAAGCAAGCAAAACATAAAAAAAATAAAACAGATCAAAAATATATCTGCCATAATTACAGTAAAATTGGTATACAATTATATTCTAATTGAATTTTCGATCTTCGGAAAATCGAGTTTTTGAAAGCAGATATACATTAACAGGAACGTCAACGTAGACTTGATGGCTTGAGTTGAAAAAAGTATTCCAAACTTGGCCACAGAATTGAGTGAAAGATGTTTAGACGGTCCAACCACCTAAGCGAGCAAGTTCGCACTTCCTCGTTTGTCCAGTTTTGCAAGGAAGTTTTCACCAAGTTACTCAAATTAATTACGCCAATCATTTATGGCTGGAGTGGCATTTAAAAGGATTGCTAGACTACACATTACAGATTTCCAAAGCGAAAAATGCAAATGAACGAAGTGAAGTCGGTTGGAATGTAAACTCATTACGAGTGCATAATATATTATACTAAACTGTACCAATATACTATATTATAGTTCTTTGTGCCAACCATGAGAATTCAATAATTTCTATTTGCCATTTTGATTTATTAAAGAAGAGTATTTTCTTATCATCTGTTAATTAAATTTCCTTTGCGTTTCACTTCACAGCAGTTATTTACTTTCTAGAGTTTCACAACAATCATTTTTGTCTAATTGTAGTTTATCAAACTCTGGCTTTTGAAATTTTAGGATTTTACAATATAGCACCATATCCAATACTAAATTTGAGATGATATCATATTCAGCACGATAGTGACTAAATCGAATATTTGTGAACGTTTACACCGAAGAATCCCGGCAATCTAGGTTGAGGTATACAGCGAACGAAGAATAACTAAAAGAAACACCTTTACGCCTAGGGCTGTGTGCTTTGCACCGGTCTACGACTGCCTTAGTAGTACAGTACAGTAGTACTGCCTTACTAGTATTGCAGCGAACGAAGATCGACTAAACGTCTGTATTTGACTTATCTCGAAGCAACAAAAAGTGCCACCACTGGTTCTGATAGTAAAGTGAACGAGAATTCAGACCGTCAACGGCGGAAAAGGAATCAACGAATTTTCCAAACCAAGGACATTCCGAAGGGAATAAAATTTCCAAAATTCCAAAGCCAATCCTCCCTTTCAACGGATGGCCTCTTGGATTGCGAGCAACGCCGCCGGTACGCTTAAACAAGATTACGACATAAATACTCTCAGGCGCTCAATGACTACTCGGACATAGCGACGGTTGCCTTGGGGGGAAAAAAAAGAAAAGAGAAAAAAAAAGGCTCACGTCACCCTGAGGATGCCCGAACGGGCGAAACCACTTGACCAGCGAATGAGGAATTGGAGAATGAGTCGCCTGGTTTTTCTCCCCCTCACACCCCTGGGTAATTTTAATTATTTTTATACCTCGTAATTCTCTCATTAAAAGTTGAATTACTCGTCCAACGATACAGCTGATGAGTGTCAGATAAGTATAGAATGGTTTTTTAGCTCCATAACTTCTCGAGTTACACGGACATGGAAAATTGCGGAAAATCTCGAAAGTTCGATACAAAAGCAGCTCGAATAGAACCGTTAAAAATATCGACTCCTTTATGGTCGCATTCGATTCAGCGACAACAAATCTATATAAATGGATATCTAACACACCTCTGTATCAAATAAATTGGAAAATACGCATTTTCTTCCTCAAAATCCCCTTAAATTGAGGAGTCCATTAGACGAAAGAATTAAATATAGTCGGAATTCTTTAGTTGCGATTACAATGGTTTAAAATTGAATAATAAACCAAAATCAGTTAAACATATGAATATTTTGAATTAAATTACATCAATTTTATGTGAACTATAACGTTGTATACTGGAAAATTTATAAATTGTATATTATTACAGGAGAATAAATTTATGTTTTGTTTTACAATATTATCAGCACAGTCATGTAGCAATTGTGTAAGCCTTGCAGTCATATTCTGTCACTCTGTCTTCTGTCTGTCCAATTAATTATCTCGTCAAACACTGTCGTCAAAAGTAATCATGAAAACAGCTTCCAGCTCTTGGTCCTCGAATCAGCAGAAAAGAAACTGCGAATTTCAAATAAGTAGGCGACTGAGATCAGAATTAAGAAACAATCGATCGAGTTTGGGAACATTCGCTATCATACAATGGAAAAATGAACACAATAAACATGATCCCTCAAGTAACCAGCTGAGTTCCATTGGTTTATAGGAAAGGTTAAATTCAGAATCACAAGACCATGTCAGCAAGATGTAAAAATATTTCAACACGGACTATCGATCATCTACAGCACAGGGCAGTGCTTTAACTGCCTCCTAAATCTAAAAGGAAGTGGTCGATTTCCACTGAAATCGTCGAGAAAACCATTACCGTTGCTAAAAACACGGCGAGTTTATCATCGAAGGACATGGGCGGAGAAGACGCCGACAAAATTCGGTTATCAACTTGGCTCGTGCTGAGAAAGCAATGAATTCCTATAGTCAATATTAAATTATGTTTAGCGCTGTCGAACAGGACTATGAATATATTTTTGTGATTGAGGTGGCAGTCAATATTTTTTAACCGAATTGAAAATGTTGATTAAAGTACGATATGGAAAGTCATTAAAAAGTAGAAGTTGAGCTGTTATCAAACAAATGGAAATGTAATTAATGGTGCCAAAAACCTGCTCAATAAATATTGCTGTGGCTTAGCGGTAACTAAAGCTCTTACAGAAGCTCAATTGGCAGTGTGGGAAACATTTATCAGTATCCCCAACATAGGTCCTCACCTTTTTAAAATAAACACCTTGGAGATGATTTATAAAACCCGACCTCCGTTCTGAGCGATGACAAATTCGACGGTAATGGGAAAATAATGAACGATTTTCACAGGAGCAATAGGAATTCCCCTCCATAACGGAAAAAGAGGATTGTATCAGTTAAAAACGTTTGCATCTACTATCCCAAGGTCCCTTTTCAAGCCAACAAAGCCCTATCGTCATATAATTGGAAATGCCTAAAAATACAACGAACTGCGTCAACAGAAAATTTGACAACTATTCGAACTAGAAACGCCGCGACATAGCGGAAACGAATAAGCAATGACGCAACGGAAGTTATAGCCCGTCTATGATAACGATCTTACAGTTTCATGCAATAAAATAGGATTATGCAACGAGGAGCATCTTGACATGTTGCCACTTACACGCGTTACTATCAGATCAAGTCCGACGTTTCTGCAGTGCATTACATAAAGCGAATTAGCGCTCGCTGGCAACAGAATACGAGTCAAGTTCGAAAACTACACGAAGGTAACGACTATCACATGAGATGAAGGGGATAAGATCAAGATCAAGGAGCTTCAAATCTGCTCAGATGAGATAAATAATTCAATCGTTTCAAATATAATTGTTCCATCAAGGGGTAGACTAGTACGACCGTACATGGGATCATTATTCTAGTTAGGGAACTCAAGCAAAATTGAGCTAGTGCACGAACGTTTGAAGGCATGTGGAACTCAAATATTCAATTAAAAAAAGAAAAAAAAAATTCTGTCCCTCTGAAATACGAAATTAAACCATAACGGAGTCGATAGATTTAACATCGATAGCTTTAACAGGTATCAAAATGTTTAATTATCGAGAGTTTGAGATATTTGGCGAGGTGGTATTATATATCTCGATAGTTTTTAGAGCCGTAAAAATCATTTATATTCGTTGGAAAGCTCGTCAAACATTCTCTTTAGCTGTATCGTTAGGCAATTAATTTGCTTTTAAATCAAGTAATCAAATATTTTAAATTACGAAAGTTGCCAAAGACTTCGTCCTTAGTTACCAATATCTTTGTAAGTGGATGGTCTTTCAAAATCATGATGGAAGCAGATGAATAATAAACAACCGCACAATCAATAAAAAGCTATTGTAATCGCCCAAGGAAAAAATGTCTAACGCTCCCTCGACATTATGACGTTATATACATTTTAAGGCATGTAGAATCTGAATATCCAATAAAAATCAGAGGTGAGCTTCGGTCACTCAGTACGAGTCGGTTACAGGTATAACCAATTGTGAAATCAAGAAACCGATGCAAAGGCCGCAAAGTTATTACTCTACAACTGTTATTGAAAAACTAGCCAGGAGATGAAAAAAAAAAATGGAAAAACGCGCGACTTGGTTAATAATGCGAAAGTGCAGTGTGAGCCAAACGATGCAAGTCAGTTTTGTAAAATGGAACTCCTTTTTGTAACAGTGATACCCAAAAATGTATAACCAGCTCTGAAGGAATCAACGTATACAAACGTTCAAATACCCATATAGATTTACAGTAAGCTGAAGATACCCAGAAAAAAGCCCACATCATCGAACGGGGTGTGAACCAAAGATGAAGATCAAACGTCATCCGTTTGCCATAATTATAGAACATTTCAACACTTCGGCCTATCAAAAATATTGACTCTTATAGATTGTTAATAAACAACGTGGAAGAATATTTCAATCCTACGAAGTACTGTGTGATAGTAACTGATAGTCAATCAAATCGTCTTATTTTCCACCGGAAGAACATTTTCTGAACATATAGTTTCAAATTTGTATGTATTTTTCCGGCAGGTATGACGATATTTGTCACCTTTTGATTTCGAATTATCATGAAAATATTAGAGAACTCAATTCTAATTGCGACCAAGTCTCCTCATTATCTTTTAGATCTATGTAAATTGTTTGCTCGCAAGGTAATTCTAATTTATGTGGAATGGAAAGTACGACTCCTAGAAAGAGGATTCGTTTGGCTACATAAAATATTGAACACTTTAGTTCAACCTATGGCCCCTCGAGATGAGAACTGAGGTGACTGGTCAACGTTTCGTTAGAGGATGCGCTAATACCCTGGAACTACTTTCAAATCCGCCTAGCACTTCGAAAAAATGCGCACTTAAAACATCGAACACCTTTTCATAAGTCGAAACGTGTAGATTTGAAATTATGTAACGGGTAACTTATTTAAAAAGTTGCCGTCTCAACGAATCGACGGCTGTAGTTTTCAGCCCTAATATCGCCATTGTTGGCTCAATTTTAGCGAATTTTCGAAGCTATTTAGCCCGTTCCTAAAAACCGACAAATTTCAACCCGAAAACAGATACAAATCCGTTTCATACATCGCCGAATCGAATTACGGAGAATTTTTTTCTTCTTGTCGGTATATAAATAAAAAAACTGCACTACCGACCCCACTAAGATCTCATTCGATTCAACTTGAAAAATACGTCGGCTATCCTACGCGCTTGTTTTGTGAAAAATTCAACATCGGGGCAAGTAAGTTTTAACTTTCAAATCTGAAAAGAGATCACTTTGGTAACTATAGGGGAAAACTCCGTAGCAGCTATTGTAATTTTAATCATTTTTCTTTTTCTTAATTTCCAAATTAAAAGCTGAATTTTTTGCCTAGCGGCACAGCAGGTGAGTGTTTGACGACCATTCCAACGATTTTTATAGCTCCAAGAACTCTCGAGTTGAGAATGCAGGTGCATAGGAAAAACTCATACCAATACAAATGTAATGATGATATTATTCGAACATTTATGAGGCTGCGAACATCCTTCTATTCATCATAATGTTTCAACAGTTCCCTCTATAATACGCTTCGAATCGCCGGTCAGCACGGCTTGCTGCATGACTGGAATTTGCTCTCTCCTGCAAGCTGACAACTTCGCGAATATCAGGCTCTCCTAATATCCTGTCCACTACCGTATTATTATTCAGCATACTAGGAGTTGTATAGCTCCTATTAATCAGCAAATATCCAGCGTAAACGCTAAAATGATCGCCAGACCTAATGAATCATGCTGTGACTGTCATCTGCTGCTAAGCTAAGATTCGGTCGAGTAATTTCACAATGTAAAGGCAGATCTCTCTCGAGCTAACTCATTGAGCCTCGGGCGGTCATGATTTCTACTTCCTGGTCTCGCACTTTTAGGAAAGCATTAAACCTGTTGACAAGTATCGTATAGAATGGTGGAACTGTTGTACAACAGGAAATACTTTTTTGAAAGCGAAGCGAATAAATTTACTATCCCATAACAAAAAAGCATCGAAGTTTGAAAATTTGAAAGGCAACCTCGGACCACGAATGTTGAAAAATAGTCGTGTTTGAAAGCTTGTTGAGAATTCTTCATGAAAATTGGACCTTACAACATATTTGGGCTCAGAATAGACAATTATTTTATTATTTCAAAGAGGTCGATTTCAGACAGTTAGAAAGAGCCAACGTACCATCCAGATACTAGCGCTTTCGACCGTAAAGGCCTCATCTGGATGATCAAATACTGCGAATTTACACGAGAATTTCGCCAAATAAAGCACGCCTGGAGTCAGTTTTATACGTCACGTTTGCCTTGAATATTTCTATAATACAACTATATTGAGGTGCCTCAAATAGCACACTGAAGTTCACAAGCTTCAATTGCTTCATCAGTTCCAGAAAAAAATTTAAAAAAACGTAAGAGCTCAATTTCAATGGTAATGATTAATCAGGTATATTTGATATGCTGCTATGATTGAGTAACTGTGATCTTCAACTGACCGAGACTAAACAAAGAGTAGTCACGGACGTCAGTGAATGTCACGACCTTCACGGACCACGCCTCACCAACAGGATCCAAGATCAGATTTACCCCACGCGAAATGGCACGCGACAAAATAAATACGAACCTAATGAATGAGCCCCTTTCCAAAGCATGGCAAAGAAAAATAATCCTTTGGAACTCATAAAGTCGATTCAACATAAAAATAAATTTAAAAAATATTTAAAAACCGCTGCTAAGGATTGTACAGTGGTTTTTTATTTCTTTGCTTCAATTATGGTTTAGGAAGACCGTTCATTTGTGATAGCAATTAGTCCAAAAAGTAGTGTACGTTTCCAACAACAGAGGAGAAAACTACGAGGCAACTAGTGTAATTTTTATCATTTTTCTTTTTTTTAATTTTCAAATTAAAAGTTGAATTATTAGCCTAACGGTATAGCTGAGTGTTCGACGATTATTCCGAGTATACACCGATTCTTAACCTCAAAAAACTCTTGTGTTATACCCTCATACTAAATTTCTGAAAATCTCTAAAATTTCACACGAAAGCGGCGGTAGTTCGAGAACCATTAAATCAATCGTCCCTACGATTGAGCGTACGGAAATCTATAGAAATTGATACAAAATACACCTTTTTCTGATAAACATTGGAAAATAATAATTTTCTCTCCCCTGAAAATACCCTTAAAATTGAGGTAGTGATTTGGCTGAAGAATTGAGTCAGTGTTAGGCCAAAATGGATTTTTGGTGAAAATTTCAAGAATTCAGCTTTTATGGTTTCGTGAGAAAAATGTTGACGGCGTACACAGAGGACGGACAGAATTTTTTCTATTGGATATTCGGATTCTACATGCCTTGAACCGTAAAACATCACAGTTTCAGGGGGTTAGAAATGTTTTTCTTGGGCGATTAGAATGGTTTATTATTAATAATAAACCAAAAGAACAACGATAGCTTGGATTTTTTATAGATCGCTTAAAAACCTTTCTAGTCCATACTGATTTTTTTTTTTTTTTTTTACCGCCTGCTACACCTCTAGAACCATTTGGAGTTGATTGAAAGTCGCAATTTACACCTCATTTGCCGACCAAACTACGGTTATCAAAGCATTTCAATCTCTTTGCCCATAACTAGCTTTGGATTAATTGGCCGCAGAATATTAGTGCAAGGCATTTTCGTAATCAAAAGGCAAGAAATGCATGAACGAGAATTTGAACAGAAGGAATAACTCGCAGCCGTAAAAATTTCAAAAATTAAAGGAGCCTTCTTTGCATGAAAAAACGACAACTATACCAACAAAATTAATTTTGAATCAACCTAGAGATCAATTGAGCTGAAAAAAGTTTCAACACCAACAATTGACCGCAACAAAAAAAAAGCTGCTCCGGGCAAACGTGAATACAACCGCACGCATCCACCATCCAGTTAACAACGCGAATGCGTTCTTGAAAGTGTCGGCCTCCGTAGGACGTGGGAAAAGCAATCGTTGCGAAATGAAGCTACCAATGAGGCCTCCGGCTCCTCCCAAGGTTCAGATATCTTCTACTGAAGAAAAATAGATTCCCAAGAGTTTCACAATTGCTTGCTCCAGACGTAGAATTATTTTTTTCCTAGTAGAGAAACCGTTCGAAAAGAAAAACGATTATCAAATAATAGAAAAATTATAAAACATAGAAAACGTTAGGTACAAATTTGTTGCTGCAAGGAAGTAATCTACGTATAATTGTTGAAAAATTAAATATTTGCTCATATTCCTTTCACAATCATGTCAGTCTACATGCCTCAAAACATCGAGCAATTAATTTTGAGAGGGAGGATGAAAAGATTTTTCTAAAGCGAATACGATGGCATTTGAATACACCAATCACCGCGTTCTACTATCGAAAAAAACTAACTGGCCGGAAACCAATCTCGGGATATTTTTGGATAGATTCGGATATTACTTAACCGGAACGATAGAAAATCACGATGCCATATTGAGAAGAGAAACGCGAAATCGAATATTACCGAAACTGCCGATAAACTTCAACGCTATCGCTCCTTTTACTTCGTATTGCGAATTTTCACTTCTCGGATAACTTGACACAGTTATTTGCGTGATGAAACTATCACAGATTACATATTTATGTTAGACTAAAACCGATTATAAAAAAAACTTGATTATTCAATGTAACTAGATTTTAGTTATTTACATTTTTAGAAGAACTTATTTGAATTGGGAAATGTGACATTTTGGCGTGTATATTAAAAAATTTAGACCAACTCAATTTCTTTTAAATTTAGATTAATTAATGAAAATTTAGCTATCGCCCTATTATCACCACCATGAAATAACGTGGGATTAACATAGAATCTTGCTATTAATAATATCGACACTTTTATTCCAATATCAGACATTTTTACATCGATATTTTAAAACCCGTATTATCGGAACATCAAAATTTGTTTTGATATCATCGTAGTGATGACATCAAAACTGATATCTTTTTGGTTGGATATTCGGATTCTACAAGCCTTGAAACGTAAAACATCAAATTTTGAGGAGGGGGGTATAAAATTTATTTTCTTGGGCGATTACAATGGTTTATTATGAATAATAAACCAAAAAATTCTGTCTGTCCGCCGTACGCGGGTACGCCGTCAACACTTTTCCGGCCAAACCATAATAGCTTAATTCTTGAAGTTTTCACCAAAAATCAATCTCTTTCCTACGATACTTAGAAAGGAAAAAATTCCTGTTATCCAAAAATTGGACAAAGGACAATATATAATTCTTGGGTGAAAAATCGAATGAAATCATAACGATAGCTACAACCGTTCTCACTCATAACAATAAAATAAACAATTTAATTCGAATTTAGAACAAGCCTCGCTCGCAGCGTTGAGCGAAGCCTTCCAAAAATAATAATAAACCATTGTAATCGCAACAATTGATAGAGCAACTTCAAGACCGGGAGCGCCACGGACTGGTTAAACTAGCGAGAAAGAAAGACTACTAAAAATACTATTTCAACAACTACTTCATGGCAATGCCGTGCGCTGCCGTAGCGGTAACGTAGGTCCACAACCTACATTACCACTCTTCAGCAAAACGAGAGTTCTACAACTACAACACGTTCGGAAGAAGCCGATTGTAATTCAACCGCGGAGAATAGGAATGTTAACTTTAAATTTCGTATAAGAAAAAAATCACCTAAAAATTGAAATATTTTCCTTGAAAAGCCTATGAAGAAGAACACAGTCGTTTGCAAATAAAGATGATTTTTAACTTATCATCGACAGGAGCAGTATAGAAAACTATATTTCTGTAAAGTAGGTTTATATCTGCGAGCATTGCGAGATCTAAGGCTCCGAATGCTGCGATTAACAGCTTAACCGCCAAGATCAAGGTGAAAGTGTAGTGACCCAACTCGGTCCAATTGCAAACCGCTCTCCGAGCTAACTAGCTCGAACCTCCGCTTCAACAAAACACCCGCCGAACAGGAAGTATCCTGGCAGCTGAATTGAACGAGAAGCTCGAAAGTGAAATACGCCTGAGTTTTAAACGGACGGCAAAATAAGATAAAACCGGATGTGGGAGGCTGAACAAGGTTGAAAAAGTCGTGTCACTTGTAAGGACATTACGTAACGAAAATGCGTTGACCTATTACGAACGAGCTCAATAATCAATAAATCTCAATCTGAAATGTGACGATTAGTAAGCAGAACGGAGAGCAGAATGTAGGTGGAATCAAGAAGCCAAACGGGCTTTTAAAATTAAATCGACAATATTCAACAAATGATATTCCATCAAATACCTAATAACTTCGTGAGATAATAAATAAAAGCATTCAATTTTGAAATTAACGATCGATAAAAATTCATAATTTACAGGTATGAGCTCCGTGAGCTGGGGAACGAAGGTAGAAAATAGCACGACCACTACGAAGATTTCAGCAAACGAGAGGATCAGACGATTGATACCATACATGACGTTCTATCTAGCTCACCCAGTGAGCCAATCGTTAGCGTCACAGTATGGGCAGCAGTCTCAGCCTCAAGATAATGAACAAGGATGGCCTTATCCTCCAGTGCAGCCCCCTCAGCAACAGCAGCAGTACATTGTGGGACCACAGCATTACCAACCTCCGTTCGATACGAGGTAAATACAAACACATTATGGATTTTTTTTAAATGTATAAAATCGGTGTAGGACAATTATTCTTATTTGATTAAAATGTCCCTCTAACTTACACACGTTTTACATCATTCTAAACTCTTTGAAACTGCAGGTACATAGAGCAGTCGACACCGTTGACAAAAATGATAACTCAAGATTATTTAGCCATTGCAAAACAGCAAGGAAAACTTCATCCAAGGCTAAACCTTTATCCTCACCAAGGGATACAGGGCTACACTTTGGCAAACTTAGGAGCACCCGAGCAAGAATCTCTGCACCAAGAAATCGACAAAGAGCCGCAACATTACAAGCCGCAGATTGACATCGGCCAGTATCACCGTCAACCTCAATACCGACCTATTCAAATTCAAACGCCTCAACCACCTCAAAATGACTACAAATATCAAGATGTCAGCTATCAATACAGACCAGAAGTAGTGCTTCAATACCAGACGCCGGCTTCAGTTCAAGACGAACAATACAATCAATATAAACAGCAACAGCAGCCGCAAACATTATACAAACCTCGTCAAAAGTTGGTACCGATCAAACAACACCTGACAGAAATCACTCGCCCCGTCAACCGTCCAAATTTGTATTCTCCTCAAAAAACCGAAGTGCGACCGTATTCAATGAAGCCAAAGCCGTTTACATACCAAACGGCAGCTACAACAGTCGACATCACTGAACCGACTGTGTCAATTATGCAGAGCCAGGAAATCGAAGTGGGAACAGAGTCAGCAAGATTTTCAACACCGATCGCTACAGTGGAACCAAAATATAAACCAATTTTCTTGCCAAGCTCGCCCAAATATCACGCTGTCTACATTGCAAAATCGACAACGCCTGCTCCAGGTAAATAATGAAACAACAATTGAATTGAAATAACAAAATCCAGAAAAAATGATGATTTATTGAACACAAACTCACCAAAAAATTTCTTTCAGAAGCTATAACATTTACTGAGCACTATGAATACGAAGATGAAGGAATGAACGTGAACAACATTCTTGAAGGAGTATCCAAAACGATTCCGGACAAAATCACAACGGAAAACCTCGATTCCAGTATTAGAGCGTTGTCAAAAATATTGAAGATCTTGCAAAGGGCGAATACCTTGACTGATAGCGCAAAAGAAGTAGCTAGGTTGCCAAAACCAATAGAATCAAACTACCCTACAAAAGTAAGTTCTAGTCAAGGAAACTGATCGGTTAAGGCTTCTTTCCACCAATGAGCCGAGCTCGCGGCAACTGAATGGAAATGAAAATGAAGAAATATTGAGTCTAAATGCAAAAGAATGATAGGGAAGCTTTTATACAGACATCAAGAGCCCTTATGACTTTAAACGTGATTCATGGCTCCAGTACATGGCATAGAGCTTGGCTAGGGAAGAGGAATTGTGGGAAAGACCTTTGAACAAGACCTTTTTTCTTTTGTTTGGTGCATATTTTGTACACACCAAGTATTGCTTGGATGCCTATATTATTCACTTCAGGCCCTGGCTTCTCCTCAATTGGAGCAGAGCTTCGGTAGAGGAGACATGGAAAGGGCCTTGTGGCTCCTTGTTAGTCCACTTTCTTCGAAATAGTCATTCACCTTATAGCTAATTCAATTCCCATTCATCAACTCCCTCAACTTGAATTTCAGTTCCGCAAAATACCGACCAAGAAACCAAAAGGTGATGATGAAGATGGAGCAACTCCAGGACAAGCAGGAGTTGACTATCCGGTTCACGATACGATACCTCAAACGAGCTTTAGCTGCAGAAGCCAACGATACAAAGGGTTCTTTGGCGACCCTGAAACCGGATGCCAGGTGGCGTATTGCATATTTTCACGAAACATAAGAGTACTCAAGCTTCATTTACACGCTGACAGAAAGCATAAAAATGAAAAGATTCTACTGCTATTGGATCGATTAGTTGAAAGTGATTTTCTATTAGGACCTATCAGATCGCAGTCCCCTCCCTCCGTTTCAGAATTCTAGGCAGCACATGAGTAAAGCTCAAGTCACAATAGGATACAAAGAGGTACTCACGATGTCCATGAATAAATTTGTTAAACCACAGTAGCTCATGTCCTTTTCACTTTCACTTCTTTGTAAAAATTTTTTTAAATTGAAAAAAATTGAATCCATTATTACAATATTTTTATGCAGAGCGGGAAAAAAACGTAAGATCTGTAGAATTGAGTTGAATTATTTCAATTACAGGTATGGCACTACTGCGATCTGAACGGCGGCCAAGCGTCTTTCCTGTGCCCCAATGGAACGATATTTTCACAAGTAGCCCTCACTTGCGATTGGTGGTTCAATGTGAAATGCGCTTCAACTGCACAACTGTATGTTTTGAACGAACGTCTGTACAAGTACATTCTTCCTCAGAAGCCCTCGTTTCCCGAAGATTTTGCAGGACCCATCGTCGATCAGTATCTCACTAATAAATTCAGAGAGATTGAACTGGTATGTAACGTAAGAATTTCGTCAGAATCTGCGTTGAGTTGACCTAAGCTATCCTAGTTATGTGTGAAAAATAAATTGACTACCTATATTATCGCCACTAGTATCAACAAATTGCAAATGGTGGATTTTTCTTTGGTGTTTCAGGGCAATAAAAATAAGACGACCGATGGAAAAAATATGAAAGAATTGGACCCTTCAATCAACAACGATGATCACCAATACTCGCTGGATGATGTAGAGTCGGAAAATAAAGTTCGATCGATAAGCATCTTATCGTAAAACATGAATGGACATTCAGAACCTTGGAAGTGGACTATTTGCCATAAAAACTTATATACTGTGATCATGCGACAGTTGCAAAGTAGAGCGATCGATTTCTCGACACGCGAGTACAAAGTGGAAAGTATCACAAAAATAGCTCATGCGAGCGATCTATAAGCCGTTGGGACAATTTTAGATTTCTGCTGGAGGATCGAGAGAGGCTAGTCGCAATTTTTTCTTTGTGGACTGAAAGCTAGAAAACGACTAACCTTGAATCTTATGAAGCATTTCAATTAGTTAATAAGTTTGCCCAATGCTATGTGCCAATGTAAAACCCTGATTCGTTCTAGAACGATGAGACTATTTATCTTGGAAAATGTATTTATACTTAGTATAGGTTTCGGGGACGATCCCTATAGACTGTAATTAGGTTATTGTTTCCATGTGCAGTTTAAACTCAGAAAAATGTTTTCCCCTATGTAAAGCTTGAGTTTAATGACGATGGAAAACGTAGAAATGAAAAGAGAGGACTGAGACTTGATTGGTCTGTGTGAAAAGCATAATTCAACCAATCAGAACGCAGTCCCCTCTTTCTAGTACAGCAACGGCTGTCCGCTTGTGAATCAAGCTTTGGAATTTTTCAGTAAATACATATTAATTCATAGGTTAAATAATCTGACAAAATGGACCCTTATTATGGACAGCGATTGGCCACTGCAAGAATTATATGACGGCAAGATAATAATGCCGACAACAGATTCGTTAATTTTTGAACTCTTCAATTTGTTTTTAATCTGAATCACTGTGCCAAAACGTTCCATGAACATGTTCCACACAAAATGCTACGTGTAAATAAATATTCCTACGCTGAATTCGTTATCTGTCTGACTCAGAAGATGGGGAATCCCAGTTTAAATTTAGAAGCCTCTTCGAGGAGTGAACACATTAAAACCCTACCTTGCTTGAAGCCTTCATTATCTGCTGAGTATTGGAAACCCGGGCGTAAGTGGCAACGATGTCTTCAACGAGCTCCTTGTTCTGAAATCAAGTTTTTTGGCTATGAAATAATAATAGCACAGTCACGATCAATAAGCCCAAATAAAATTAACTGAGCGAGAAGGTTAAAATATTTTTCTATCATAAAAGGTATAAGAATGAAGTCGGTTAAAAATAGAATTGCTTTCAGTTTAATTTACCTTGTCATCAATAGATTGCATCGTGTGTCCATTGTGCTCATGTAGGAGACAGGAGGGACAGATTGCCACGAGGCACTGTTTGCAGAAGAAAGCTAGTGTACTGCCTGTATGGACTTCACATATGGGCTCTTCGAATGGCAAGATAGACGCCGAGCTGCCAGCCAGCGCAACAGCTTTGTGGCTTTTCAGAACTTTCGCCGCTTTGTGGACCTGTGAATAAATGCAATGAAAGACGATTCATGATACAAGTATACAGACAAGCACATAAAAATGAAGACTGAAAAAAATTTATTGCAACATGAGAAACACAAGCCCATAGAAATATAGATTGAAAAAATACAGAAAACTTCAGATTGTTCTCCAACATACTTTAAGAGGCGTTGAAACGTGAACAATAAGTTACAGAAACACAAGGATTATACCAATAGTTATTAGTTAGTTAAATCAATAGTTAACTTATCTAAAATAAGATAGGAACAAAAAAGTATCTTACTTTTTGAAAACAAGGATGGCAATATGCAGCGACGCAAGAGTCGCAAAAGGAATCCGCCAGATATTCACATTCGTGGCAAGTTTTTTCTGGAAAAAGTGCAAAAGAGAACACATAATTCTGAGAATCAGGAGGAGATTCTGACCCAGTACAGTTGCAAAGGCGAAGTTGCATCATCATTCGAGTTGGGTTCAAGTTTCAGAAAATGTCCTCCCAGTTAAGACAACGCGAAAGAATTTTTCTGTACTTTTGAGGAATAAAATATTCGTCCGCGTTGTTTATTATGTTTTCTAAACCTAAGTCTTAAAATGTTCTTTACGGCAAACACTGTTGCTATAGCGAAGTTGCTGAGTTGCATGTTAATGAACCAGTTGAGCTAGCTTGGATCAGGGCACGAGTTAGACTATTGATTACGATCATTCCTGTGATATTGTATTGAATTCGTTACTTTCCATTTCAATTATTTGAAAATCCTACATAATTTAACATGTGTCACAGAGGTGTGAGAGGAGAAGAACCAGGCGACTCATTCTCCGATACTTCATTGGCTGGCCGAGCACTTTTGCTCTTTCAGGCTTCCTCAGAGCAACGAAGACAAAGAAAACAAAAAAAAAATTTAACATGAAATTTGCCCACAACTATAATAAAGGTACAAGATATGATTGTTACATTCTTGACTTTAATTTTCACCGAAGTAATTTTTCATATAGTTATTGGGACTCATCAGTTACCTGATGAACCAATGTGACCCTGAAGAAACCCGAACGGGCAAAAGATCTAGACAATTAAAATAAACTATATAGAAAGAGTCGCCAAGATAGTCTCCCCTTCCTCTCTAGAACTATTTGAAAAATGCGGCGAACAGGAGAAGAAAGTAATTTTTGAACCTACAGCAATTCGATAATAAGAACTTGACTCAATGGTAAGTATATTTAATGCCAGAGTAAATGAATTTCAAAATTCGGTTTAGCATTCCTCCTTGAACGTGCTTGCAGGAAGGGACGATCGATTTGGATAAGGGAGCGCTATACATACAGTTTGGTTATGAACAGTAGGGCTGGGCTGGGCATAACAGGCCCCAACTTTGACCTTGCCCAGCCACTGGGCACCTGTGCCACAATCTGTCAGGCAGAAGTCCTTATCATCTTACTCTGTGCCCGGGAGATAAGGAGGAAAGGACTTAAAGGAGCCGGCATCTAAATATTCTGAGACAGCCAAGCAGTGCTAAGGACAATATCAACAAGGCTAACCTGGAAATGCCTTGGTGCTCTTGCGGCAATATCAGTCCGCAAGAAAAGCCCGCTGATGTAGATAGCTGCTCTTCGAGGGCAATGAAAAGGTAGACAACCTTGCAAAAGAGGGACTAAAAACCTCTCCGTCCACCCTGAGCCAATTATCGGGCTTTGAAAAAGCTATCTAATTCCCATGGGAAGAACAAAAGAAAACTTCCTATTGGAATAGCCTTCTGGGGCTCAGGCAAACGAAGAGGCTGATCATATCCTCATACCAAAGGGCGATTTCTAACTGGACTGCCTGCTAAGATACTACCTCAATAAGAAGGGCAAGTCGGAGGATGTTAGATGACGACTCTGTCGGGAGGGGATGGAGACAGCTGAACACGTTTTGCCCAGCAATCGCAGCCAAGAGATTCCAGTGTCTTTCACAGGGGTTTCTGGAACCCCAGCAGATCTCTTCTGCTACCACAAAGGGCATCCTAACCTTCCTAGGGGAGGCTGGGGTGTACGACGTGTATTACTAAGAAAAGACTAAGTTTCAATATATCCACTTAGAGGTCCCAGTGATGCAAGGGGTGCCTAACCCTCCAAAAAACTCTCAAACCAAATAAAAATTTTACTCAAGTCTCAAAAACCAACGGTCGTTAGAGTATAAATACTCACTTGGCTTCTTCGTCTGAGGAGCGTTTTTCTTCTTCGGTTTCTTTGTAAACCCAACCTGCGAATCGCCACTCACAAAGTATTCTTTCGTCTTCTTGGTCCACAGACCGAGAAGGTATTTACTCACAGGATAAACCGCTTTAATATCTTCCTCGTTAGAACTGAAATAGAAAAATCACAAAATAGTACAGGATTAGACATTGAAAGAGAAACGTGGAAGTTGTCAACGGAGAATTAATCATCGATAAGAATTGATCACCACACAAACCTGGCAGGAAGAGGCGACTCTTTCAAACAGACGTTGCAAACAATCGGGTGCTTCGAATAGTAGCAAGACAAAATGCAATTTTCGCACGAGGAATGGCCGCATTCCAAAATCAGCGGCACACGAACTTTCCTCGAGTTGACGTACCCTGTTAACCGTAAAAATAGAATAATAGTATAGCAAATAGTGTCATATAATTATGGTGGTTATCTCTCTAAACGTACGAATTTTAACAATTATTTACCTACACCATTATTTTATTGTAAGTAGACAACGTTTTGGTTTATTTATTTTTTTTTTTTTGCTGGAAACACGCTTTTGAAGCAGTTTCAATATGTTTCATTCAAATTAATTATACATATATTCTACAATTGTTTACCTTGCGTAGTAAAAGCCATGTTGCAAATGCAGCAGCCCGGCAAAAGGGAACCTGAAAGTTTATGTTTTTCCATTTTCAAATAAATGAAAATAGATTATAGAAACGATCAAGCTAAACAGGCAGAAATGCCATTCGCAACTGAAATCGAAAACCCATCAAAATGTACGCGCGGCGTCGAGACGCATCAATCAACGTTCAAGCTAGAGAGGAGACACGAACACGAACACACGAACACGAGTGACCGAAAGTTCAGTGTTCACACATTACAGACGCACGGGATAGGGAAAATAGAATTGTTTGTTCATGACGCTGATACGGGAGCGAGTCTCTTTCCATTTTCTCTTTCACTTGTGGCCATGTCGGGCATCGGCATTGTTTTATATTTCTCTTTCCAACTATTCAAATAGGTCACTCAATTCAAGGTCATAAAATATTATACTGTGTGCATCAGTTATTTGTGACTTAGTTATAATATGTGTGTGGCATTTTCGTTCAAGTATGTCCGTACATCAATTATCGCTTTTTCATTCGATTTGAAGCTATTAGTTGTTGAATTATTAGAGCGTTGTCTTGTTTTATTCAATAAGTTATATAGTTATATATAATGAGCATATAGTTATAATATATACTCCTTAATTATAATATATACTCCACAATATAGTTTATAGGGTCAAATGTACAGCAATTTTTTTTCTAGAGAATTAAATCACTTTTTGCAGCGGAAGGCGAACATTTCTCAGCGTTCGAAGATAAAAATAGTTTTATGTCTACCAATACTTTAGCGGGAAGGGCTGCATTGATAAGGATTATCATCTGTGATAAACTTCCTTCAATTCGAATAATATGACACACTTGTTGCGCGGACTTGTAAAGAATTTTAAAATGTTGATTACCTGTTCTAGGAATTGCACAGTGAATTAAATATTGGCAACCTTACGGATCCTCGGATTTCAGGTATGTTCACCGTATTTTCGTTCCCTGCGAATTTTTCCTCTTGCCATTTCCGCCAAGTTTTACTACCGGCTTACCAATTGAAAAGATCCGTGAACAATTAACCGTACCTACAGATATTTTCTAAATTTACCATGGACACTAATGGATCCGAAGATGATTCCGATAGTTCGATCGAAATGCCGATTCACAAAAGAGAGATCAAAGACGATCCCGATTGGGACGAAGAAAAGCCGACGAAACGTCGAGTGAAGGCTGAACCTAAAGTGGACAAACCTAAGCGAGCCAGGAAAATGAAAAACGAGGAAAATGACGTCTCCAAACCGAAAAGAGCTCGCATCGTCAAAGAAGCGAAACCCAAGGTTTCGCGCGCTAAAAAAACAACCTCATCAGTGGCGAAGGAAGAAGGAAAGTTCAAAGTCGAAGGAGAAACGAAAGTTAAAAACGAGTTGAAAAGGAAATTCGACGTGGACGAAAAGCCG
Source organism: Tupiocoris notatus (assembly GCA_037159825.1). Lineage (NCBI taxonomy): Eukaryota > Metazoa > Arthropoda > Insecta > Hemiptera > Miridae > Tupiocoris > Tupiocoris notatus. The sequence continues at coordinate 42,161 of JASJUZ010000398.1, read as the reverse complement.
TCGAAGAAGGCCAAGATGGAACCGTCCACAAAATCTGTAGCGGGGTCGAGTAAATCTGAGCATGTTTCCTCTGATGCGCCTTGTGATCGGAGTAAAGAGGCGTCTATCGTTGCTAGAAATATGGGATGTTCGTTTTCGAAAGCGCAGACGCTAATCAAAACTTTGGACGAGGGTGCGACTGTTCCTTTTCTCATTCGCTACAGAAAGAACATGGTCGGCGAATGGTCACCCGTGGAAATGCGCATGTTCAAGGAGCATTATCAAAGTGCAAAAGAGGTCGTAAAACGAGCTGAATTCGTCAAGAAGAAAATTGCAGCCAAGGGGCATCTGAATCGAATGATGGTGCAAGCGATCGATGGCGCTCGTACGATGGTGGAACTTGACGACCTTTACGAACCGTACAAGCCGGCCAAAGTTCCGTCGAAATTGACCATAGTCCGCGATTTGGGTTTGGATTCCGTGGCCGACGAAATTCTCCAAAAACAATCCGTCGACTTGCGGAGATTCGTCAATCCAGCCAATGAGCATACAAAAACGATAGAAGATGTGAAGACACTCTTGGCAACTGCTATTTCCGATACGATTCTTCGGCGAATGACGGACGTCGGTCGTTTGTGGAGAGAGGACTCTTGGATTGTTCACAGTTGCAAAATCGCTAAAGGAAAAGTCGAAGACGACAAGGAGAATTTTAAAAAATATTACGACTTCAAGCGGCCTGCTCAATACGTCCGCGCTGACGAAGTGCTCGCAATGAACCGAGGTGCGAAGAAGAAAATTCTTAAAGTTTCATTGACTCCACGCGACCATTTGAAACAGGATATCCAAAGAGCGATCGCAGACGAATTCGGACTGCGTTGGTTCCCTCAAAACGATGTTGGCGAAGTTTTGAACCGAGCTGTGACATTGGCGCAAGACAAACTGATGGCCAAAATTCCGAAAAAGATACGATCCGATAGTACTAAATCTGCTGAAGTGACAGCTATTGAGGTGAGTAGAAACAATTGAATAATTTTGAATAGGCAAAATTAGTTTTTCAATGAAAATTCAAGAAAGTAAATGAGGAATTTGGGTATCTGTTTTTCCGCCAAGCTTTCGAAAAAATCTTTTCTTCATCAGGTTCGTATACACATTTTTCTGGTGTAGAAGTAATTTCACAGTATACATTTCCGATTTTTGGTGGCATTTGCTTGCAGAAAATGGTCAATTTTTCTTCTGTCTCATAATTTCCAAGATTGATATCATAACCTGGGGGATTCAAATCGAATCGGCTTTTCTTTTTGTTTTTCCTCCAAGGACAAACAATTTTTCGATCAACTTTTCAAATGTTGGCCATTTACTTATTGGGCTTTTTCTATAACGGTTTAAAAAACGCCAATTATGTGACCCATGAAACCTCGATTGTTATGGTCCTGGTTACAGTGTATGTATAACGTTCAAATCCACTTGGAAATAATTCGGGGAACAAAACTGCTAATATTAAATATTCCATTCCTCGTCAAACATACATTAACTGGCTTTCCTTTCTATTCAAAGGTGTTCAGTACGAATTTGAAGAGGCTGCTGCTGACTCCGCCTTTCAGAACCGACCGTGAGTTCACAGTTCTCGGGATCGACCCTGGGATGCGGAACGGCTGTAAAACTGTCGTCGTGAACTCAAAAACGCTGGAAGTTGAGGACAACATTATTCTTCATCTCTTCAGCTTCAAGGGTCGACGAGATTATCCCTACGAGTTTGAAAGAAACGTGAAGGATATTGTTAGCAAATGGGGAATTGAAATTATCGTCGTGGGAAATGGCGTTGGTTGTCAGGAGGTTGAAACGGTTGTAAATAATGTGATTCAGTGTCCGGAATTTTCAAAAGTTCGGTACACAGTAATACCTGAACAAGGTGTATCAGTTTATTCGTGCAGTGAGGAAGCACAGCAAGAATATCCTGATTTCAAACCGGAAGTTGTAAGTTCCCTTTCACTGGTGAAGCGATTTTTCAACCCGTTGCACGAGTATGTAAAAGTTGATCCGAAACATTTGGGTATCGGAATGTACCAACATGACATAGATGACAAGAAGCTGTCGGAAGCGTTGCAGGAGACTGTGTCTGAAATTGTTAGCATTGTTGGGGTCGATTTGAACGCTGCGTCGCTTCCTCTATTAAAATCCGTAGCCGGGCTGACTGAATCGAGGGCAAAAGCTATAATTGCTTATCGCAATGAGATCGGCCCCTTTGAAAACCGGAAAGAACTCCTCGAAATTAAAGGTATCGGCCCGAAAACGTTCCAACAATGCGCTGGGTTTGTTAGGATCATCCCTCCCCCAAATGTAGGGGGAAATATAAAAAAATACAATCTACTCGACCAGACGATCGTACATCCCGAACATTATGACGTCACTTATAAACTTCTTCGCCTTATGGGGCTCTCGATCGATCAGATCGGCTCTCCCGACTTTATTTTGAGAGTGAACAATTTCCCCCGTTCGGAGAACATTCACGAAGTAGCAGAAAAGCTTAAAATCGATTCGGACACGCTTAAATTACTTTTTCACGCGTTATCCATGTCATTGAACCAAGATATTCGAACCCTAGCTGAGCCCCCAAATTTTAAGAAAAGAGTGTGCTCCATGGACCAAGTTACGCTGGGTATGATAATGATCGGCAGAGTTGAAAACGTGACAACGTTCGGAGCTTTTGTCGACATCGGAGTTGGAGTGAGCGGCCTTCTATATTTCCAAAACCACGATAGACCGGATATCGGACTCGGCGATCGAATTGAAGTCCAAATCACAAGCTTGGAACTGAACCGTGATCGTATCGGTCTCTCGTTCAAGAGAAAAATAGCCGATTTGTTCCCTATGAACAAGTTAATTTAAAATGACTGATTATTTTGTGATTTCGTTGTTGCTCTTGTTGTAGAACCTAAAATAACCTCCTTGTTTCGTATCGAGTTAGCGTTTGAACATATTTTTGATTATGTTACCTATTTACGATATAGTAAAAATTCAGTTGGTTATTGACTTACGTTTCTTAGAATTCAGATCTTCGCATCTTCATCTGTATAGAGGTTGTTATTGTGGTTTGAATTAAAAATGGAAATTAAATAATTATTGCGCGCTCTCACGCTGAATTTTTTTTCGAACTGGATGGTATACGGTTTCTACATGCCATGAAACGTAAAACATATTTTGAGGAGGGTTAGTATATTTTCTTCATGTGCAATTACTGAGGTTTATTATTGAGCAGTAACCCAAAATGGAGTGTAGATCTTCAATGGAGTGTGTTCTTCTATTGATGCTTTCTGGCAAAAAAAGGTGCATTTTGTGCAGAAAAATAATCAGAAATGGATTGAGAAAAATTGAAAATAACACGAACTAGATTGAATTGAGAATTAGTTCTTGTCTCTAAATTGATTTTCAACTCAGCTGTAAATCCGTCTGCCAGCCAGCGATATAATGAGTCTATACAATTAGCTCTCTTTTCTTCATCTAACCAGATATTCCACTCAATGTAATTCTTCCCTTCGACGCTGCCCGATTTAATACGACAGATTTGATACGCAGCAGAAAAAACTATACAATTTAATCGACCCGTGTGCAATCATCGCGACATAAATAGCGGCCGATACTTTTAATTGGCCAATTAAAGTGTCGAATTTATCCTTGATCTTATTAACCTTTGTGCTGTTATGCACGTCAAACGAGACAAGATAATTAGAAACGATATCTTATTCCAATGCTGTTAGGCGCCGCTAATGAATCGAATTCAGCTCTAAAAGAACCGTGACTAATTTATTGAACACAATGGATTAGAAAATTTGTCAATTTCGCCGTTCTGAAAGAACTGGAGCTGAACGCAAGGTGATTGCGTTGTGCTAGATCATTGCGCACTCTTCGTGAAACTGGGGAACAAAACACGAAAAAGCTTCGTTTGCAAAATCGCGTTCAAAAGGATTTGGCTCACTCAAAAATGGCCAAATTACAATGGCAACGTGTTGAAAAGTGGTGATCCTAGCGGAAGCAAATGATTGTACACTGGTTTATCGCTTCAATAATAATGTAAGAAGACTATCCATTTTTTGTGATAGTAATTATTCCGAACATTTTGTAAATGTTCCCACCAAACAAAAGATAGGTTACTGTAATTTTAATCATTTTTATTTCTCTTAACTTTCAAATTGAAGTCTAAGTGATCCCAAATAGACCTTTTCCTGGGAAACATTAGAAAATACGATTTTTCTCCCCCTCAAAAATACCCTTAAAATTGAGGTAGCGATTTGGCTTAAAGAATTGAGCCATTGTCAGACCCAAGACTGATTTTCGGTGAAAATTTCAAGAATTTAGCTTCCATAGTTCCGTCAGAAAGTGTTAACAGCGAACGTCGTACGGACAGATTTTTGACATTTTCATGTCTTGGCTATGGCACACAACCAAAATTGTGTTATGTTACGTAACGTGACATTGTTCCGAGTAGAGTTTTAATATAATATTTTCCAGGGTTTTTCAGAAAAATGTGTATTTGGTATCAAATTCTATAGATTTTTGGACGCTGAATCGAATGAGACCATCGCGGGGTCGATAGCTTTATTGGTTCTCGAGTTATCCCAGCTTTTGTGTCGAATTTGGGAGATTTTCAGAAATTTGACTTGAGGGTATAACTCGAGAGCTTCGAGCTATAAAAATCGTTCTATACTTATTGGAATAGTCGTCAAACACTCTCTCCAGCTGTAGGGTAAGGCAAAAAATTTAGCTTTTAATTAGGAAATTAAGAAAAATGAAATCGATTAAAATCACAATAGTTGCTACGGGGTTTTCCCCTATAGTTACCATCTGTTTTTCGGTGGGATTGTTCAGAAATGTTCGGAATATTTAAAATGACAAATGGATAGTCTTCCTAAATCATTATTGAAGCGAAGGAATAATAAACCACTGTACAATCATTTTCAGCGTTTTTTCTTGGGCGATTACAATGGTTTATTATTGAATAATAATACAAAATAAAGCAAGACATGAAGAAATAGGAAGGTACTATTATCTAAGTTCAATTTTTGTTTGTTACCTAATGAAATTCTGAAAAATATGTAGCTCGGTACACACCTGGTTCCGTAAGTGATGAATCTTGCGCCGCAAACGAATTTTTTCCCGATTTCGACAAACACGTTCATTTTTTTTTCGCGATTCCCGTAAAATTTATGTATTACATTCCAAAGAAATTCTTGTCCACCGTAAAGAGAAATCCACTCGTTTTTAAAACTATTCACAACGCGAACAAAAAAAGCACTTTCACAACCGAAACGCAACAGAAGACGGAAGACGCTCGAATGAAATTACTACTCGAATGAAAGTCTATGAGAGCATTAAACATTTTCATGCACGGACAGACGAGAGCAGGAATACGCATGTCCACTCGTGACTGGGGTCACTCGGGGACATGATCGGACATAATATATCGCCGATACTGCTCTCGGGTCACATCGATTAGTGACTCTCGTGACTCGTGACTGCTTTTGTGACTGTATTACTAACTCAGTACTCCAGATGTCGGGAATTGTAGTGGCCACTGTAGTTGCCACTACAGAGCCGTTGTCAGGCCAAGATAGATTTTGACATTTTTATGTCTTTGCTATGGCACACAACCTAAAAATCGTTACGTGACGAAATAGTAGCGTTAAGAAACAGTCCATATACAATAGTTGCTACAAAGTTTTCGTCTATAGTTACCAATCTAATTTTCGGTGGGAACGTTCACATGATTATGTTCTATCGCAAATGGATAGTCTTCTTAAATCATTATTGAAGTAAAGGAATAATAAACCACTGTACAATCAGTTGCAACTATACTAGACTTTTTGACTCCGTTTGATATGCCGTTTTGACATTTTCATGTCTTTGCCGTGGCATTTAAATTGAGTAAATTCCACTTTTTTGTCGTCGAGCACCAACGCAAGGACTAAATGATCATGGTCATCAAGTCTAATTACCAATTCTTTTATGATGAACACTACAACTAAGATTGCGACTTTATAATTAGGTACTACCTAATTTGGTAGCTGAGGAGGGGAAAGACATGAAAATGTCCCAATGCGTTGCAGACTCGTATGCAAGCGTTTTCGGTTTATTATTCAATAATAAACCATTGTAATCGCTCAAGAAAAAAAATTTTCTAACCCCCCTGAAAAATTGATGTTTTACGTTTCAAGGCATGTAGAATCCGAATATCCAATTAAAAAAATTCTGTCCGTCCGCCGTACGCCGTTAGCAGTTTTCCGGCCAAACTGTAAGAGCGAAAAATTTGAAATTTTAACCAAAAATCAATCTAGGTCCTACGACGGCCCAATTCTTAAACCAACTGGCTAGCTCAATTTTAAGGGTATTTTTGGCGGGTTTTGAGGGGGAGAAAATTCATATTTTCCAAGGTTTTTCAGAAAAATGTGTACGTGGTATCAAATTATATAGATTTTTGGACGCTGAATCGAATGAGACCATCGCGGGGTCGATAGCTTCATTGGTTCTCGAGTTATCGCAGCTTTTGTGCCGAATTTGGGAGATTTTCAGAAATTTGACATGAGGGTATAACTCGAGAGTTCTTGGAGCTATAAAAATCGTTGGAATGGTCGTCAAACACTCTCTCCAGCTGTATCGTTAGGCAATAAGTTTAGCTTTTAATTAGGAAATTAAGAAAAATAAAAATGATTAAAATTACAATAGTTGCTACGGAGTTTTCCCCTATACTCGTAGTTACCATCTGTTTTTCGGTGGGAACGTTCACAAATGTTCGGAATATGTAAAATGACAATTGGATAGTCTTCTTAAATCAATATTGAAGTGAAATAATAATAAACCACTGTACAATCATTTGCAGCGTTTTATTGGATATTCGGATTCTACATGCGTTGAAATGTAAAACATCAAATTTTAAGGAGGGTGGGTTACAAAATTTTTTCTCTACTGCGATTACAATGGTTTATTATAATAATAAACCAATACTGTTCCAGCATTTTCACTATGGGACGAAGCTATTGGAGCCGGGAAATAAGCATAATAAAATAGAAATAAGCATAATCTACTGTTCCGCTCGGTTCACGCATGCTCGTCTTCGCATGACTCGAAATCTCTTGCGTAGATAGATTTGTTCCCAATGAAATGCTCCTCGTCTTTCTTCGCTTACGTTTCGTTCGAAGAAAACGACGTGGAGGGAAAAGGGAGGAAAAGTAAACAGGAAGTTATCGAGTTCCAAAGACGTGAAGGGTTTCGATTCCTTCTAGGTTTGTACGTGGAGTAAATGGAGGAATGATCGACTTCGAAGGCAAGAAAGGCGTTTGCGATTGCTGGAGGGAAATGACGTGATAGAGAATGAACCGGAGGTGGCCAGTGACAGACGCTGGCTGGTACTTGCGTGTACTAGCTCTGATCCGTAGCTATCCCCCTTTAACTCCACAACTCCTCACTCCCGCACTTATTCACGCACAAAATACTCACCCACGCTTCTTCGCTGCGGCTTTACTTTCTCCGTAGCCCGCGAACTAAGTTACTAGGCCATTGATGGCTGGGCTAGTCCGCAGTTGAAATTTGGCCGAATCGAGAGGAATTTTTTTGAGATTTTTTTTTGTTGACAAATTTGCATAATAGATTTATTGTTGCGTACAAGAATAATTTTATTCTTCGAATCGATAGGTACGTTTGTATTGCAGCGATTTTATCTGTGGTCAATTTTTTAGGAAAAACGCTGCAAATGATTGTACAGTGATTTATTATTCCTTCGTTTCAATAGTGATTTAGGAAGACCTACCATTTTAATCATTTTTATTTTTCTTATTTTGCTGCATTTTTCGCCTTACAGTATAGTTGAAGAGAGTCTTTGACGAGTTCACAGCAATTTTTATAGCTCCAGAACTCTCGAGTTATACCCTCAGGCCAAATTTCTGAAAATCTCCCAAATTTTACACGAAAGCTGCGATAACTCGAGAACCAATAAAGCTATCGATTCCACGATAGTCTCTTACGATTCAGCGTTCAAAAATCTATAGAAATTGATTCTAAATACACCTTTTTCTTGAAAACGTTGGAAAAAAGGAATTTCGTACGCCTAAAAACCACCAAAAATACCTTTGAAATTGAAGTAACGATTTGATTGGAGGACTGAGCCGTTTTCAGACCAAAATTGATTTTTGGAAAACATAAATCAAGAATTTAGCTTTTATAGTTTGCCTTGAAACGTAAAATATCAAATTTTGAAGGGGTTAGAAAAAATTTTTTTTGGGCGATTACCCAAGATTATATAATGATTATTTATCATTTAGTAGTAAACCAAAAAAATTGTTGACAGTTGGCAAATTCATCCGAAACCGTCGTTGAAATAAAAATAACAACGATCTCCTTTGTATGTAAATGACATTTGAAAATATATTGTCTCTAATATTCGGAATTATCTCTACCCAATATTATTTCTATCGATTTTCAAACGAGAATCTAAATTAGTCGATCGAATTTGGGAGGTTTTCAAAAATTCGGCACAAAAGTATAACTCTAGAGTTTTTGGAGCTATAAAAAAAATCGTTCTTCACTCGTTGGAATGCTCGTCATACATTCTCTTCAACTGCACCGTTAGGCGAAAACTTGAGCTTATAATTAGAAAATTAAGAAAAATAAAAATGATTAATATGGCAATAGTTGCTACGGATTTTTCCCCGATAGTTACCAATCTGCTGTTTGTTGGGACCATTTACAAATGTTCGGGATAATTATTATCACAAATGTAAAGGAATAATAAACCACTGTACAATCATTTGCAGCGTTCTTATTATTTTTTAAACTAAATTACTTCTGCTGAGAATTTATTTAATTTATTTTAAATTTGTGGACTTTGTAACTATCTTTTATCTATCTACAATCTTATATCTATCAAACTATCTATAATCTTATATCGTATATTTTTGTTTACGATTCTTGCCAACTGTTGTATTGTAATATTCAAGGGTCGCATTTCATTTGCTGTAATTAGTTTTCTTATATTCTCATTTCCCGATGACGATTTTCAATTAAAAATGAGTCCCAAGTCGGTTTCAAATATCGAATTTTACTAAGCCCTTAATTCGTCCGACAGTTGCCGATTATTTCCCGAGTGAAAGTTTCTAGATTGAAGGTAATGCCAAGAGGAAGGTGGCGAATGGAATGGAAGGAACGTCGCGTCAAGATAAGATAATATCGACTAATTAGAAAGAGCCTGTCGAGAGCCGCAGTTGATGTGCGCCAACGCATAACGCCAACGCCTCCTGACGAGCAATAGTATTCGTATTATGTATTTTGTTGTGTTAAATTTAATTTTTTCTGAAATACATTTCTCTCTCTCTCTCTCTCTCAGTGAATGATTACTGTCCTGAACGACGCGCGGTTCGATCAAGTGTTCTTCCTTAAATTTATATTCCGAAATTGAAAGGTTTCTGTGTTCGTGCGTCAGTGCGAAAAATGCCGGCCTGTACGGACGAAAGCGTCGGCCGTTTGTGGCGTTCGGGCAGCGGACGATCGTCGCCCCCGAGTCCGTCGTCTCCTTTGAGCTGTTCCCCGCCGTCGCCTCCGCCTTTGAGAGTTTTGACGCGCTCGTCGTCGTCCACGTTCACTCTTCTCGACCGACGATACCTGACGCCGACGCCGCCGCCCGACCCGTCGGACGAGCTCGGTCTCCTGCCGAAGCTAATCGGCTGGTATCCGTGGTTTATGTTGAAATTCGCCCGCAATTTGCTCGCCACTTTGGTCTACCTGCTATGGAGCCAAATTCTCCTAATGGGACCTGCCTTGTGGCTGTCCGCTTGGCTATGGCTTCTATGGAAATGCATCCAACTGCCGCTCGCTTTGGTCAAATGGTCGCTAACGATGGTTATCACACCGGCGGCGGAACTCGCCCGTAAAAAGAGGACGGTCCTCATTTCTGGCGGAAGTTCGATTCAGACGCTTCATTTGGCCAGGAATTTCTACTGCGCAGGCGCCCGAGTCGTCGTCGTCGAGCTCGAAGGCCTTTTCGGTTTGGCTCGGTTCTCGACCGCCGTCGACAAATTTTACACCGTTCCAGCGCCGCAAGGTGACGACGCGGAAGAATACATCAAATCTTTGAAGGCGATAATATTGAGCGAAAAAGCGTCTTATTACATTCCGGTTTGTTCGTCTTCGACTGCGTATTACGACGCTTTGGCCAAACCGCATCTTGAAAATTTAGGTGCCTCCGTATTCTGTCCCGGCTTGAAAGAAATCTGCCTTCTCGACGACGTGACGGAACTGCTGAGAAAATGCGATTCGGAAGGCATGGCAACGCCCGAATATTATCCCGTCAGGTCGAAAGAGGAAGTCGACAGACTTTACGACGTGGGCATACTCCGCAGCGGGCGTCACATAATGTTCAGCTCGGGCCAAGTCGGCTGCCGCGACCGCATGAAAATCCTTCTGCCGAATTTCAAACGGGAATTCAAAGCGCCGCATTTTATTTCAAATTCGAGGCCTTGGGTGATCGTAAGGGACTACCCGGGCGATCATTTTATCACTTGCACCACAGTTAAAGAGAGCAAAGTCGTCGCCAACGTCACCTGCCGCGTCGAAGGTTCCGGCGGCAAACTTTTGCCGCAGGAGCACAAAGAAATCGAGCTCTGGCTGAACAATTTGTTCGCCAAAATGAAATTCGCCCGCCCCGTTTCAGGTCACATGAGTTTCCGTTTCGTCGAGTGCACGAACAGCGGCTCCGTCGTTCCGCTGGGATGCCGAGTCGGCGTCTCCATGCCTTACATTTGCCACACGTCTGTCCACGCAAGGCTCGTGTGGAAACCATGCAGGCATTTCATGAGGCAAGCATCGGGCCCGCTGGTGGCTCCTCAAGGCCGCTACTGGATGCACGAGGCTGTCATCGACACGTTGAAACATCCGTCCGTCGAGTCCGTGTCCAAATTGATAGGGACCGTTTTGGACAAAAGGGAGGCGCTTTTCGCTTACTGGGACCCCTTACCTTATTGCGCTTATTATCACATACAACTCCCGTTCACGCACGTGCTTAGGTTCGTCCAAGGGAGAAACCACGCGCAAATACCGACGATATGACAATATAGATAATTCCGATATTAGAGACGATAAATTTTCAAATGCCATTATGTACAAAGTAGATTGTAGTTGTTTTTATTTGAATGACGATTTCGGATGAATTTGCCGACCGTCGAAAAAATGTTTGGTTCATTATTCGATAATAAACCATTGTAATTGCACAAGAAAAACAAAAAAAGTTGAATATTAATATCCGATAAAACAAATTCTGCACGTCGACACTTTTCTGAAGTAACTAGAAAAGCTAAATTCTTGACATTTTTACCAAAAATCAATTTTAGTCTGACAATAGCTCAATCCTTCAACCAAATTTTAAGAGTATTTTTGAGGGGTTCTAAAATGAAGAAAATGCGTATTTTCCAACTTTTTTTTAAAGGGGTATTTAATATAAATTTCTATTGATTTTTGGGCACTGAATCGAATGAAATCGTCTCAATAGCTTGATTGGTTTTCAAAGCTTTTGTGTTGAATTTGGGGAGGATTTTTAAGAAAATGTTTAGGGTATAAATCGTGAGTTTTTGAAGGTATAAAAAAATCGTTCTATACTCGTTGGAATGATCGTCGAACAGACTCTCCAACTATAACGTAAGGCGAAAAATTCAGCTTTTAATTTGAAAATTAAGACAAATTAAAATCATTAAAATGACAATGGTTCCTACGAAGTTTCCCTTATCTTTTTTTTCGGTGGGAACTTTCCCAAATGTTCGGAATAATTACTATTACAAATGGATAGTCTTCTTATATGATTATTGAAGTGAAGGAATAATGAACCATTGTACAATAATTTGCAGCGTTTTAATCGAGTGACGATTTAATTGCGATTCGTAACCAAGTGTAATAAAATTTCGTCACGTTTTCACGTTTGAAAATTGTCGCTGAGAGAAATATTTTATTAGCAATCTATCGCCAGTACAATGATCACGATACGATTTTTATTTATATTTTAATATTCGACTGTTCGAAAAAATTTGTTTTCTCTAGGTCTGTTTGATATTATTCTCTTATTGTTCAGCGCAATTGAACATTTTCCAGCCAATGACGATCATTTTACGGTCAGAAAGCGGTCACTCGATTGAAATATAGAAATAATTATAACTATTTATTTATATTCTTCAATTATAATCGGTAGTTTCGAAAGGAAAGAATATTTCTCAATAATAATACGAGATTGCCGATTTTTTTCAAATATAGGCTTGTGTAAATAGTAGAATTAATTGACAATGCCGAACGTTTGATTTTTAACAATATTGCATCATCCGTTTAAATTTGTCTCAGAATTTATCTGCTAAAATGAACCCTGTGAATACTAGAAGTGCCCGCGTGTTATTTTCGTAAACGCGATTTGCGAGTGCTCCTGAAAAATCTCGTGCGCATCAAGACTGAAGAAAAGAGAAGAAAAATTGTATACCTGCTATTTTCGTTTCTATTTATTATTTGTTCGTAGAGCGTTTTTTTTTTTTTTTTTTTTTTTGTGATAAATTGTAATTTTATAGGTTTCGATAGGTTTTTTGCACTTATTTCCATATTTCTGCTGTATGGATATTTGAGTAGTGAAGGTTTTTATAATAAAATGTCCGGTCGATGGAAAATTTACTTCCCGATCTAATCAAATATCCTGCAAGACGTTCGTTATCTCCTCGGGGTCAAAGATGCCTCGGTCAATAACTCCTTAAGAGTATTTTTTTCCACGTTTTCAAGTAATATCGAATTATTATGACCAATTGATTCTCGCCTGAGCGATACACGCCTCGAAACGGTCTGCTACGAACACGTGCTCGTTATACAATAGAAATTCGTTTTCTGTTATTGAATCTGAAAATTTCTTCGTTGAAAATGTCAGCAGTTGAGAATGAAATTCGCGTAAAGTGTCCTCTAAATGCTCACGATTTATCGAACATTTTAAGTAAGTTTTAAGAAATGGTCGATGACTAGCGATAAACGTGGCTATTAAACGTGAGTCAATTCAGTCAATTCAACGGCAATTTATCGACGCAATTTCGTCTTGAAAAAATTAATTATCAGTAAACTCAGTTTCGGCTTTCGGTAGGTATATTAACTCAAGTTTTTAAAAATGTAATTTATTTATTCATATTATTAAAAAAAATTATTGGAAGAAAATCTTTCGATCAAAATTATAGGTAATTTTCCTCTACCGATTTCAATTTCTTAAAAAAAAATTCTATCATAAAGAGAAGAATTAGAGACTTTTTTTTCTTCGGTGATTACAATGGTTTGGTATTGAATATACCAAAACAGTGGACAGCCATAATATCATTTTAGTAGTTCACGTTCGTTTCGATTTGAATTCGGTTTTGATCAATTCATTCGGAAAAAAAAACATTTATTATTCTAAAATTGTTTTGCTCGATTAGTTCCGAAGGCAATTTGCCTCTAGAGCTGAGATCACTCCAAAACAGGAGAGAAAATAATCTACCTCTATCAACGACAGTTCCTTGAGGTTTCCTTCTCCGGTCTAAAATCCGACATTTACACCCCAAACGTCAATTCATAATTAGAAAACGTCAACATTCACTAGAAATATGACGAATGTTACTTCAATCGAATGATAGGTAGAAATGAAAAAATTTTCCTTAAGCGATTACATTTTATTAAGAGCTAATTGAAAAAAGATTTATTAAGAAATGTATTCCGCTCATTAAGAAAGAATTTATTAAAAATCAATCGCACGATGAGCAGTTTATATTCAATTAAGAGCTCATTGAAAGAAGATCTATTAAGAAATGTATTCCGCTTATTTAAGAAAGAATTTATTAAAAGTCAATCTCACTATGAGCAGTTTATATTCAACTCGTAAAACCCAACGCCGTTCGCTTGCCGCGCTATCCATTTTGTAGATATTGCCACAATTTGTAGATATCGCCACAATCTCGTGGCATTTCGTTTCCGATTAGTTTCACGGACGTTTAGGACCGCTCGACTGCTGATCTATGCTCTTCTGAAGGAAACGCCGATAGCTATGAACGACGGTCAATGCGTACAAGTGGTAGAAACATCGCATCACCGTTGCTATTGTGTAGAAGATTACGCCGACCGTCGATATGTCGCCTTGTAAAACGTTGACGACGTACTGGAAAACAATAATCGGATACAGCATCAACGTCACGTTTTCCCAGACGACCATGTAAGCGGGGCGTTTTTTGACGACCGTGTAAACGAGCTGGGCCGCAACGAGCGTGCGCATTGACGATTCGAAAACGACGAGTATTAACAGGTAAAACCAGTCGATGGTCGGCGATTCTTTCCTGTCCGAGTACGAATTGTCGATGACGAAAGCGATGAAAAATATCGGCCATAGAATCAAATCGGTGGCCGCAATTATGTAGCATCCGATTCGAAGCTCGACGCAGCAAAAGCAGCATTTTTTAAGCACGATCCAATCGCAGAACATTTCGGTTAGTTTCCCAAATCGGACACGTCCGGGGTCGTCATTTGTTTTAATATCGCGTTCACTGTTCCAACGTTCATTTTGTTGAGGCAGGTCGCTATCGGGTGCATCGCCGCTATCTCCCTGTCGGATTGTGTAACTTACAAGACGAGTGTGCAGCTCTCGTTGGGACATTGGAATTTATTTGGATACATTAGATTCGGTCGGAGCGGAATTTAGCGACCGGCGTTTATGTACGAATTGCGTTGGTGAAATATCTTGCAACCGGTTGCGAAAAAAACTGTACTATACTACCACTGAAGTGATAAGAGATCACGTCGTGTAAATAATATGGGAGGATTTTCAAAATGTGGAAAACTAGATTTTTTTAAAATTATTCAATAATAAACTATTGTAATCGCCAAAAAAAAAATTCTGATAGTAATTATTCCGAACATTTGTAAATCTTCCCACCGAAAAACAGATCTTCCCAACCAAAACAGAGATTGGTAACTATTGGGGAAAATTCCATAACGAAAATTGTAATTTAATCATTTCTCTTTTTCTTGATTTCCACATTAGGAATCTGAAATTTTAATTTTTTTTCTTTCTATTTTTCTGATTTTTTAATTAAAATCTCAGTTTTTCGCTTTACGGTTGAAGAGTGTTTGACGAGCATTCCAACGAGTGTAAAACAATTTTCAAAGCTCCAAGAGCTCTCGAGTTATACCCTCATGAAAAACGCTGCTAATGATAGTACAGTGGTTTATTATTCCTTCGCTTCAATAATGATTTAGGAAGACTATCCATTTGTGATAGTAATTATTTCGAACATTTCTGAACAATCCCACCGAAAAACAGATGGTAACTATAGGGGAAAACTCCGTAGCAACTATTGTAATTTTAATCAATTTTATTTTTCTTAATTTCCTAATTAAAAGCTAAATTTTTTGCCTAACGCTACAGCTGGAGAGAGTGTTTGACGACCATTCCAATGAGTATAGAACGATTTTTATAGCTCGAAGAACTCTCGAGTTATACCCTCATGTCAAATTTCTGAAAATCTCCCAAATTCGGCACAAAAGCTGCGATAACTCGAGAACCAATAAAGCTATCGACCTCGCGATGGTCTCATTCGATTCAGCGTCCAAAATCTGTATAATTTGATACCACGTACACCTTTTTCTGAAAAACCTTGGAAAATATGAATTTTCTCCCCCTCAAAACCTCCCAAAAATACCCTTAAAATTGAGCTAGCAAGTTGGTTCAAGAATTGGGCCGTCGTAGGACCGAGATTGATTTTTGGTGAAAATTTCAAGAATTTAGCTATTATAGTTCGGCCGGAAAACTGCTAACGGCGTAATTACTGAAAAGCTCCCAAATTCAACACAGAAGCAGTTATAATTCGAGAACAAATGCAACTATCGACCACGCGATGGCATCATTCGATTCAGCCTCCAAAAATCTATAGAATTTGATTCCAAATAATACTCCTCTTTTCTGAAAACGTTGGAAAATTTCTCCCCCTCAGAACCCCCAAAAATAGCCATAAAATTGAGTATTTACTCCTAATGGAAATGAATAAACAAAAAAAGTAGGTAAAAACCTAAATCTAAAAGACTTAACTTCATATAGAGGAACTATTTTATATGGGTATAATACATTTGAAAATTTCACTTCTGACCAATATATTTTCTCGTGCGAAATTCTTACCGCTTCTCATACTTCGAGATTCGATTTTGCTCAGCCATTGACTGACTTAGTTAGGAACCTCGTTTAATAAAATAAGCGCTCTAATGGGCGTAATAAGCTCTTGATCCTGCTATGTGGAATAACGATTGGAAGAGGGCGATTTCCCATAGCTGACAATGGACGTCGTTTTTGATTAATAGCCAGTTGACAAGTATTGTCGTCGGTTGCGAGTGGCTCAGTCCCTTACCGACCATGATAGCATTCGAATCAGCATCGCATTTAGAGTTTCGCGGTGTTCATATATTAGAAATTTAATTATATCGATGAAAAAAAAAAAGATAAAAGACGTCGATCAAGTGTAATTTAATTTCAAAATGATAGCAGTTTATTCAAGTGAGTTACTTTTTTTTTAAAAATAACTTACCAACTAGGTCAATCAAAATTTTGTACGCTCGCTATTAGCAAAATATCCGCTGAAAATTATGATGATTCTACTGTCGACTGTCAGTTTAGGTTGTTATACATTCGAAATGTGTCGAGTTTTTGTACTTTCATCCAATGGAAACTGCCAGACTGATTAAAAAAATAAATACAGAAATTAAATATTACCGATTCCACCTGTTATATGATGAAACCTTTTTTCAAAATTTATGGGAGAAAAATATCGAAATTTTTTTAGTTAAAATTAGGAAATAAGCCTACTTGACAATAATTTCTGATAACAAACATGACAAAATCGCTGAAAATAAATTTCTATCGCAAATTAATTTTAAAAAAATGAAAAAGTGAAAAAATAAAAACACGATGAATAAAACTAAAATATAGTCCCGCCATGAGCACAAATTTCAACACTCGAACCAACCGAAACTGCTTTTATGGAGTAGTAAAAAATTATCAAGAAATGCCCATTGCCCTTATTGGGCAACACGATAGAAAAAGAAGGGAAAATAAGAGTAGCAACGGATAATATTGGGGCTAATAGCTTCCGTGCCTGCGGCTTTGAACTTACCTCCACGCACACAATCTACGGTTGATTGATGAAGGGTATAGATGACAGCAGTGTTTTAGAAAAAAGATGACTCCCGTCATATGTCAGCATGTCATTGGACCATCGAAACAGTCAGCCCTTCCTCAAACAGATTGTCAGATCGTTTAATCGTACGATAACGAAAAAACGCTGCAAATGATTGTACAGTTTTACTATTTCTTCGCTTCAATAATGATTCAAGAAGACTATCTATTTGTGATTTAATTATTCCGAACATTTGTGAACATTTCCATTGAAAAACAGCTTGGTAACTAAGTATAGGGGAAAACTCAGTAGCAGCTATTGTAATATTAATCATTTTTATTTTTCCTAATTTCCTAATTAAAAATTATTGCCTAACGATAAGCTGGAGAGAGTGTTTGACGACCATTCCAATGAGTATAGAAAGATTTTTATAGCTCTGGGCTACCCTCGTTAATTTCCAACTGCAGTTATTTTTCGTTTCATATTTCGATTCAAAATTATTGCTTTCCAATCACTTAGTTTCAGTTTTATAATTTTCATTTCTCGAACATCTGGTCTCCAAATTCAAATTTTCTCAGTTACAAAAAGTGCTTAACAAATTCATTCGTATTCGTGCTTTCAATGGAGTCGGTTATTTCAAATATTTAACCAAGTTCCTTCAGCCCAGTTCCAAAACCGAAGCTCCAAGAACTCTCGAGTTATACCCTCATGTAAAAAATTTCTGAAAATCTCCCAAATTCGACACAAAAGCTGCGATAACTCGAGAACCAATAAAGTTATCGACCCCGCGATGGTCTCATTCGATTCAGCGTCCAAAAATCTATAGAAATTGATACCAAATACACAAACCTTGGAAAATATGAATTGCTCCACGTCAAAACCCCCCAAAAATATCCTTAAAATTGAGCTAGCGATCTGGTTCAAGAATTGGGCCGTTCTGAGGCCGAGATTGATTTTTGATGAAAATTTCAAGAGTGTAGCTATTATAGTTTGGCAGGAAAAGTGTTTGTTCATTTACGGACAAGCCCAATTACATTCGAAAATATTTTTAAAAAATAATAAAATAAAATAACACATTCGAACACAATTTTCAATAATAAATAAGTGGAGAACATTTGGTAGTCCTTGACGTTTGGTAGTGTTGACGGCCAGACAGAATTTTTCTATTGGATATTCGGATTCTACGTGCCTTGAAACGTAAAACATCAAATTTTGAGGGAGAGATTAGATTTTTTTTCTTGGGCAATTACAATAGTTTATTATTGAATAATTAAAAAAACTCTGGGCGAAAATTTGTGGTTTTCCGAGCTCCACAAAATTAATATGGTTTTCAAAACTCGGATTTACAATATTGTAAACCTGCCGATTTCCGATTGTTCAAATGTCGACTCAAACGTCGTTTTGCCGAGACGAAATCAGCCCTGCAAACTGGAAGAACAGCTCGAGAAAAACAAATAAATGCGACAAGACAGTTGTGTTGGAGTCTGAAATATATAATGCGTGCCCATCACGCACTGGCGGCTTGATTTAGCCCGAACTTAGCCGCACGCACCCGTCGCATTACAATAAATCCGTCCCCATCATCGGCGGGATACACGCTCCTCGTGTATCGGGTAATAGAAACGGAAAACTCGATGTCGGTGAAAATCTATACAATCCCCTGGCAGTGGAATCCGGAAGTCGAACGCTGAAATTCACAAATAGATACACCTATTCTAGTTCGACTAGATTGAAATACGTGACGTGAGCTATCAGTCTGAACAAGTCTAGTATGAACAACGTGAGATTTTACAGTAAATAACGTCGGGTAGAATCAAAATGCATCTTTCGCCTATTAAAATTGATTTTCGATTACGCAAAATTTAACAGAAAACCTCGGGTGACTTACAAAATCGTGGCGAGGAGATTATTATAATTTTGAAAATCATTTTTGGTTTATTATTCAATAATAAACCATTGTAATCGCCAAGAAAAAAAATTTTCTAACCCCCCTAAAAATTTGATGTTTTACGTTTCAAGGCATTTAGAATCCGAATATCCAATAAAAACGCTGCAAATGATTGTACAGTGGTTTATTATTCCTTCGCTTCAATAATGATTTAAGATGACTATCCATTCCTGATATTAATTATTACGACCATTTGTGACGTTCCCTCCGAAAAACAGATTGGTAACTATCCGGGAAAAATCCGTAGCAACTAAGTATTGTAATTTTAATCAATTTTATTTTTCTTAATTTCCTAATTAAACACTAATTTTTTTGCCTAACGGTACAGCTGGAGAGAGTGTTTGACGACGATTCCAATGAGTATAGAACGATTTTTATAGCTCCAAAAACTCTCAAGTTATTCCCTCATGTCAAATTTCTGAAAATTTCCCAAACCAGTAATTGTGTCTACGTTTTGGGGGAGTTTTCCCTTGAAAAGTTGAAACCGGTCAACACTGGTAAAATCGTCCTTTTTGGAGGTAAAACGTGCAATAAAATAAAACTCAAACACTATCATTCGTTGTGGCGCGTTGTCAAACTTAAACTAGAAAGTCTAGATGATCGAGGGAAAATCTAAGATATTCTCAGACAAATGTGTCTTAGGCCGTCCGCACACTGGAGCCGACTAGGCGCGACTGCGACTACGCACGACCAAGTCGTGCGTTCAGGTCGTACGCTTCCCTCGCACACTGGAGCCGACTGATCGCATAAAAATTCAGATTTCTGAGATTTCAGTTTAGTGTTTATCGCCAGCCAAACGCAAAAATCGCATGCGACCTGCGACAAAATCCAAACAAGTTTGGATCGAGTAGTAAGTCGGATATGAACGCACGTATACGCACGACTGAGTCGGTTGCAGTGGGCGAGGTTCCATTTAATTGTTGCTGTTTGGATCTCTAGAACGAAGTCGTACGACTTTGTACGACTCCGAGTCGCACGTAGTCGGCTCCAGTGTGCGGACGGCCTAACAGCAACAATTAAATGGAACCTCGCCCACTGCAACCGACTCAGTCGTGCGTGTACGTGCGTTCATATCCGACTTACTACTCGATCCAAACTTGTTTGGATTTTGTCGCAGGTCGCATGCGATTTTTGCGTTTTCTGGCGATAAACACTAAACTGAAATCTCAGAAATCTGAATTTTTATGCGATCAGTCGGCTCCAGTGTGCGAGGGAAGCGTACGACCTGAACGCACGACTTTGGTCGTGCGTAGTCGCAGTCGCGCATAGTCGGCTCCAGTGTGCGGACGGCCTTACGTCGGCACAGTTGCGATTAAGTATCTGCGATAAATCGCGTGGTCTAAAATCGAAAGCAATACTACGCGAATCCTTTCCCGAAACGTTCGCCGGTTATGATTGCATATTTCACCGATAGAAATGATTTATTGGGAGAGTGTCAATGGACATCACCTCCCCCCACGTTCCATGTTGTTATCAACAGTATTATTAATAATACTGTTGATATAATTGAAATTGTATTTTTCAATACAAAAAAGTTCACATTTATTAAAAAAAAAAAAAAAAAAAAAAAAAAAAAAAAAAAAAAAAAATTCTGAAAGGAAGATGATCCCATGCCGTGATTTTCAAAGCGAAAGAACGTGCGTGTTTGGCCAGATAATCGTCCAAGTGGAAAATATCTTTTACATAATTGAATTTGGACGTAAAAAAATACTCAAACCGTTTCGTGATGCTGTAACCTTAATTTTCTCACATGCATTGCGTTTTTTCCCGGGACCGATAGATTATTTCGGTGATGACAACCTCTCCTGCGTGATGTTCGTGTGTCCCTTTGTCATCGGTGATCAGTGCAGATCTCGTGCGTTACGTTTCCGTGATTTGGACTCATTTCGATTGTGACTCAGTTCTAATGAGATTCGCTCGGATTCTGAAAATCTGTTAAGTTTTGCACGATGCTGTAGCTTTTTTCTACGACTCGTGTATCCCGAATAGCGATGTTTTTGGTTTATTATTCAATAGAAAATAGCTCAAGAAAAAAAATTTTCTAACCCCCCTTAAAATTCGACTTTTTACTTTTCGAGGCATGCAGAATCCGAATATCCAATAGAAAAAATTCTGTTCCGTCCGCCGTCGAAACTTTTTTGACGCCACTATAGAAGCTAAATTTTTGAAATTTTCAATCAATCGATTCAAAAATCAATCTTGGCTTGACTATCTCCCAATTCTTTAGCCTAATTGCTACCTCAATTATAAGAGTATTTTGTCGCGTTTTGGGGAGAAAAAATGAGTATTTTTTTAAACGTTTTCCAAAAAAAGGTTTATTATTTGGTATCAATATCTATAGATTTTTGGACGCTGAAGCCAATGAAACCATTGCGGGGTCGATAGCTTTATTGATTCTCGCGTTATCGCAGCTTTTGTTTTAAATTTGGGCGATTTTATGAAATTTGCCACGAGGGACAGACTCGATTTTGAATTTTGAAATAGGGATTTGACTCGAGGATTTTTGGAGCTATAAAAATCGTTTTATAATCGTCGGAAAGATCGTCAAACACTCTCTCCGGCTGTACCGTTAGGGCAATAATTTAGCTTTTGGTTTGAAAATTAAGAAAAATAAAAATGATTAAAACGACTACCATAGTTGCTACTGAGTTTTCCCCTATAGTTACTACTCTATTTTTCGGTGGGAGCGTTCACAAATGGTCGGAATAATTGCTATCAGAAATGGATAGTCTTCTTAAATCATTTTTGAAGTGAATGAATAATAAACCAACGTAGAATCATTTGCAGCGTTTTTCTTATCATACATAAAAACCTACTTACTGTTGATTTAACGTTAGTATTCTGTTGAGGAATTTTAGGGCTTTTACTTCCATGTTTACGTTGTAAATGGAGGTCTTGCGTCCGTTGAAAAGTCGAATTCAAGACGAAGACGAACTTGGAAGATATTTTTAAAGTACTATTATAATCAGAAACACTTTTTGCACAAGTGTCTGTGTGTCCGTGCGTCTGTGGTCAAAAGATTACATTAATCGTTATATCTCCGTGAAAAAATGTCTTGAAATTGTTTTTAGGAGACTTCTGGTTGGAAATTAGTAGTTGAACAAGTTGCACACAGGTCTGTAGTTACCACTCACCTGTAGAATACCTTAAAATTTCTTCTATCGATCGTGGGCCAGTGATATAATGACCACTGCTCTAATAAGACAGAATACGTGAGACCGACTTTGTTATAAATATCAACCTGTATTTCAGTTTCGAAGAGTTCCGATGTTGCATCTGAAGAGAAGCTTCTTTCCTGGGAGAACAAAAGCCGTTGTAGAGCACCTTTGCCACCTGAGGTCGTCGACTTGGACATCTTAGCCGATGTTGGGTCGAGCCCGTCGGCGTTAGACGGTATAATTGTAAGTTTTTTATACCTAGTTCCGCTGAAGAGATTTCAAAGACTACTGGGCTTAAGAAAATGAAGTTTTAAAATTGCGCGACCATCACTGGTGCTCTAACCAGTTCGTGCGCTCTGTCGAATTTCACAATTGATCCAATTAAAGGAAAACCCGTCTCAAGGAAACCCGTGTGGGGAATTACATCAATTTTTTCACATCAGCAATAAATATTATGCATCCCTAAAGCCAGAAATCGAAATCGCTTCCACAGAAAATTGAATTCTTGAAAAAAAAATTGGAGGAAGTTAATAGAAGAAAAGCGTGATTGAAGGGTGGCGGTGAAACAGATACAAATATCTGACGTCTCAAGACCAATCTCACCAAATGGAGCGCCAATCTTCTATTCCACCTAGGTACTTCTCAAAAAACCGCTTTATCCCCACGGAGAACAAGTGACGTCATCAACGTGGTAGCTCCCTTTGGTTTTAGCCTTTTCTCAAAGTTGAAACTTCACAGAAGGCCACTTCAATTTTACAAAAATGCTATTGTAGGACTGTGAGTCGTTATTCCGTTAACCACGTTGCATGCACTTTCGAAATAAAACACTAAACAAACAAAGTTCGATGCGCATACCCATTGTAACCTCAGTAAAAAAAAGTGCTCACTGCCTTCCAAATCGAACCATTTACCATTTTCACTTGGCGGAAAACCTGATAAAACCGTGACTGGGTTCAGAGGGCACCATCGAATGGTACCGATAGAACAATCTCCTCTCGGATTGTTTTTCTTATCTATCTTTATTTCGAAAATGTCTCCACACATTTTCTCTTTACTAGCGTCCAAACTACCGGCGTAATCTGAGCCGTGTATTGATTTTTTTTTCTTTTTGATCGAACCGTGTTTCGTAACCTTATCGATCAGTTTTAATAGACTTGCTGGAAATGTTGCGTTTAGGTAGTTTAACAATACTTTCCACTGGTAACAACCGCAGGAAATATTTCGTCTACTTATCAACTCTCCCAAATCGATTATAGCTCTTGAAAAATCGAAGAAAAATGAAAATTTGTCATTTACTTATACTTTACAGATAAACGATTGTTTACACGGACATTGAGCGTTAAAATATTTTGATTTTTACAACCTGTAGAAATCGAAATAGAAATACGCCGCAAATTATTGTACAATGGTTTATAATTCCTTAGATTCAATTGTGATTTAAGAAGACCGTCCATTTCTGATAGCAATTTTTCCGAACATTTGTAAATGTTCCCACCAAACAACAAATTGGTGGCTAGAAGGGAAAATTCCGTAGCAACTATTATAATTCTAACCATTTTTATTCTTCTCAATTTTCAAATTAAAATATATTTTTTTAAATTAAAATGCAAACTTTTCGCCTGATGTTTCAGTTGAAGAGAGTGTTTTACTAGCATTCCAACTAGTGAAGATCGATTTGTATAGCTTCAAAAATTCTCGAATAATACCCTCTTGCCCAAATTTAAAATTTCCCAAATTTGGCGCAAAAACTGCAAGAACCGATAAAGTTATCGACCCCGCAATGGTCTCCATCGTCCAAAAATCAATAGAAAATGATACCAAATACACATTTTTCTGAAAAACGTTGGAAAATAGGAATTTTTCTATTTCAAAACCCATAAAAAATACCATTAAAATTGAGATAGCGATTTGGTTAACGACCATCAAATTTTCTTGAGGAAAGAGCAGACTTTTTTCTTGGGCGATTACAATGGTTATTATTGAATAATATACCAAAACGTCCGTAGCAACTATGGAAATTTTACATATTTTTTTTCTTACTGTTCAGCATTTTATTTTTCAGCATCTATAGTTCTGTCAGAAAAGTGTTGACGGCGTAGAATTTTATTCATTGGGTATTCGGATTCCACATGCTGCGAAACGTAAAACATCAACTTTTGATGAGGAATTATCAAACTTTTTTCTTGGGCGATTACAATGGTTTATTATGAACAATAAACTCGAAGTTGCCGGATAAAATTTTCACAAGCCCTTTGAGAGTTTTAAATTTGTCCATTTCAATATTTGTCTACCCATCATTATAACTGATGATACCTTAATAGCTTCAGAAGTCTTCTCTCATCAAAATCAGATATATTTTATCGTTACATACTCGTACAATCAATATCAGAAATGCCCCTTGTTCTAAAGCGATGCGTTCCTAGGCGGAAAAATTAAATGAAAGTGTTTCCTGAAAGGGAAAAAAAGGATCTCTTCGGCATGAAAAGCTTCAGAGATTCAGCCACCATGGAATTATTGCCGATTGCGCAGGCGTCGAGCCGAGGCGGCATTGCCCCATGTTAGAATACCCGCCTCCTTTTTACTACTGCCGCCTCCGTCATGAATAAGTTGCAGACAGGTGCAGGAATCTGGAAAGACAGTGTCGGGATTTGAAAGGAGATCGCCATGCCGAGGGTGAGATGAATTCATTTTTTGTGCTACATGACGCACTGGACAATATTTGTCGAAATATCGGAAATTTTACTGTACGTTTTTTATTGGAAGTTAAAAACGACTGAGCTTATTTAAGCGGATAAGGAGACTGTATTTAATTTGTTACAGAATTTCTTCTTCAGAATAGCTTACAAAATAGATTTTTAGAGCTATTAATCAATTTTTTTTTAAATTTTTTCGAATTTTTCATTAGGTACCTTTGCTTATAGTTTCTATAGAATATTTAACGAGCTTATCAATGGCACCGATTGTTTTGTTGAAAGGGTAGAGTATACTTGAAAGTGAAAATACATTTTCCATCCTCTAGGAAACAACATTTTATTGAAAAGTGTCCAGCACTTCAATATTTCATTCATTCTCAACAGTATCTTTTCACAGTGCACATTATGTATCTCGTGCTTCAGTTCTCGTTTTTCAAAGAACCTGCAAGAAAGATTACAACTTGAATGAATAATTTCGAGCTATTTCGTGTAATTCGGCCGTTATTTGTGTCCTTGTTTCTGAATATCGAACTGTCGATGGGGAATTTAAGGAGAATTCGGTGGAGTTGGATCGAGTCCCTCCCAATTATTTGCTTTAGTTAAAATTGAATATAGTCATCCCTAATAGTGTTCTAATTATTGTTATTCATGATTAACGTATTCCATGAAAACTGAGTATTCTGTGATTCAGAATGATTCATTTTATCTCCATTCAATAAAATTTTGAATGGTTTAGTCAAAGTGACGTTCAGTATTACTTGTTGGAGCGCTTTCGCCAGTTGGCACTATAAAGACTATACCTCGAGAATTCATATTGCTTGAAAAATCGTCCATTAGTGTATCGAGTAGTCTAGAATTCACCATTCGTCTTTAAATTATTCCAGTAATATTTGGTCTAGTAGTTTCCAGCCATGTCGATAGGAAAGTATTAGTTTAGCCATTTTATTAAGATTAAAAACGATTTAAAAGTTCAAGAAATGGATAATTCTACATTTTATTTAATGTGGTAATCACATGATTATGGTGTGTGAGTTGATGATCGAACTTCAGCAGGTGTCAAATTAATGTAAAAGATATAATAATGAATAGTGAACCCTAGCAGCGTTTTGACATTTTTATGTCTTTGCTATGACACACAAACTCGAAAAGCGTTATGAAAAATTGATACCAAATACACATTATTCTGACAGACCCTGGAAAATATGAATTTTCTCCCCCTCTAAACCCCGCAAAAATACCCTTAAAATTGAGCTAGCGATGTGATTCAAGAATTGAGCCGTTGTGAGGCCGAGGTTGATTTTTGATTAATATTTCGACAATTTAGTTATAATAATTTAGCTTCTCCAGGTGGTCGTATTCCTTCTTTCTGCAGGTTGAGGGGGAGAGTAACGAGACGACCTCTTCTCCATTTTTTCTTTTTATTACGCCGAGTACTTTCGCCCGTTCGGGCGTAATAAAAAGAAAAAATGGAGAAGAGGTCGTCTCGTTACTCTCCCCCTCAACCTGCAGGAATAATTTAGCTATAATAGTTTGGCCGGAAAAGTGTTGACGGCGTACGGCGGACAGACAGAATGTTTTTTATTAGATATTCGGATTCACATCACATTTTGAAGGGGGGAGGTTAGCAATTTTTTTTTTTTTGGCGATTACAATGGTTCATTATTGAATAATAAACCAACAGATTCTGTCTGTCCTCCGTACGCCGTCAACACTTTTCCGGCCAAACTACAATAGCTAATTTATTGAAATTTTCACCAGAAATCAATCTCGGTCCTACAACGGCCCAATTCTTGAACCACATTGCTTGCTCAATTTTAATGGTATTTTCGGGGGGTTTTAGGGGAAGAAAATTCATATTTTCCAGGGTTTTCAGAAAAATTTGTATTTGGTATCATATTCTATAGATTTTTGGACGCTGAATCGAATGAGACCATCGCGGGGTCTCGAGTTAGCGCAGCTTTTGTGCCGAATTCGGGAGATTTTCAGAGATTTGACTTGAGGGTATAACTCGAGAGTTCTTGGAGGTCGAACACTCTCTCCAGCTGTATCGTTTGGCAAAATATTTAGCTTTTAATTAGGAAATTAAGAAAAATAAAAATGTTTAAAATTACAATAGTTCCTACGGAGTTTTCCCCTACATTTACCATCTGTATTTCGGTGGGAACGTTCACAAATATTCGGAATAATTAAAATCACAAATAGTCTTCTTAAATCATTATTGAAGCGAATGAATAATAAACCACTGTATAATCATTTGCAGCGATTTTATTTTCCAATCGTAAAATCAGAGTGAAGGGAATTTTTTTTCTTCGACTAAACAGAACGAAAATTTTTTCCTTGGCTATCAAGGCTTTTAATGTTCTCATCGTGGAAAATCTTCAGTGAGCGAATTATCAGAGATGAAACGGCGCAAGTTTAACGGCTGTTACGGCAAAAGGGAAGTGCCGCAGATTAACACCGCATCGAATTAAGCGGCAGAGGGATTCGTCGTCGTCTGCTTATTATAACAGCTGATGGGCCCACAATGTCGACTCGAGTCGATGGGAGGAGGAAAAGTTGTGACTATAAATAACTTGGGTGAAGGAACTTGGTCTCACGCTAGTCTTAGGACTGTCACGATACAACCGTGCGTACTACGTCCCTGTCCTGTCTGTCTTGCGTTGTCCGCATATATCAAACTTGGCAGCTGGTAACTGGAATGAACTGGGAAAACTAGTATTCGTACAGGCTTCCAGCAGCGAGTTCACCGTGGGGGAAGACTTGCAATTGCTTCCCGAACGACATGAATCTAAATTACTTTGATAAAGACTGCATTTTTAATCCTTTTAACGTAATTTCGATTTATAATGGACAATCGCGGATCCAGCGCTTGGAACGTTCCACTAGAAAGACCGAAATATCTTGGAATAAAAAAAAAACCCAAGTTGCTCATAGATTACAGAGCAGATTCCATGTTTGCGTTGTGATTTGTCGCATATCCGTTTAATTCGACGTGGGCTTGAGGTTGAGAAATTATCGACGACGTCATCTCATTTCGCATTTCTGTATTTCTAGCGCTTTCGCTACTCTGGGCCTCTTTAGGAAACATCTGTTGACAGATGTGGCCCAGAGTGGCGAAAGCGCTAGAAATATAGAAATACAAAATGAGATAAGGTCGCCGATAATGTCCGAACCTCAACTCCACGGCTTTTTCGTGTGTGAGTTAAGAAAATCATTCAAAGGCTGCGACAGTAAAATAGTTACAATACAATAGTTCAGGCCCGGATTAGCAAATTTACGCCCTAGGCCAGAGTTCTACATTACGCCCCCTCCCAGCAGACGTTCGGGGGGGTATATAATATATAGTATAGGTATAGGTAGGTAGTAGCAGTTAATTATTTGTGTATGGAGAGTGGGAAGCTATAGGTATTTTTATAGTAGGTAGTACTTAGTAGTAGTTGCTATAATTTGGTATGTAGTTGGTGGTGTTTGAATGTACTTTGTCTCATGAAGTATTGGGTTTTTCAACTGGAGCAAAGTTGTAGCAGAATTAGATGTAACAACTGCAAGTTTTCCAAGATTTGTAACTTGCACAGTGGATAACTCAAACAAAAAGTCGTCAATTCAGATGTTTGAATATACCAAAAGATAGGTAATTTAACTGTCCACATTTTCCCAATGTAATGTACCTATCCATTTTTCAACCGTTTTTGCGTTATTCTACAATAATAGTGGACTATACACGAAAAAATCACATTTTTCAACTTTAAACGTTATTTTCATCTATTTAGTGCGAAAGAAACAAAGAATGGACCATATATTATTGATATACACATCATCAACTATCATTATGCTGAATTTGAGCGAAATCCATTTCAAAAAATTTTTCACGAAAAATCCAAGGGGGACCCCTGCGATTTTTTTCAACCGACCATTTAACGAATTTTTACTCGTCTTTCAATACAGATAAAAATCTGAAATTTTTAGGAAAGTTGTGTCTTACCAAGATGTATTTTTGTGATTTTTTTTATTTCTCGGAAAAATCTGCAACTGGTCCAAAAAAATCGGTTTTTGAATGCTCGAAAATTGGACTTCAACCGTGATTTTCGGGGTCAAAATAAATGCGAATCAATTGTTTTATTATGCAGGAGTCTTCATTTGAACGCCTTACATACGTACATAGCAAAAAATTTGGTGAAAAAACTTTAAACAGAGCCTGAGAAATTATTTTCCGTAAATCGAGTTTTTCGCCGGCCGAAATTCCGAGCTCTGCTGGCATCGGTAATAGTGAAAGATTAAATTTTCGTTTTAAAGCTATTCTTATAGGAAATTTAACGCTGAATCCGAATATGACGTCAAAACGGCGGAAATTTCACGACAACTATCAGTTTTTCCAGTTTAATACAACGCCACTCCTACGTTTTTCACTTTGAAATTCCATTGCAAATACTTACAGGACTGTTCAAATTTGATTAATTAATGATTCCTACAGGAAATTAGACGTAGAATTCGAATTTAAAGTGAAAACAAACAAAATCGAACGATTATTAATATTTTTCGATTTTCATACTTTTGAAGTTTCAACTTAGGGATTTTTTTCGTCACGTTCCCGAAATGGGAACGATTAGGTGCTGTGGAAGAAAATGAAGGAAATTTAACGTAGAATCGATTAAAAATAAGAAAATGGCTAGCATATATGATAGCTCTCGAGATATATTCCACTTTATGTCAAAAAACGTGTTTTGACTTTTCTTCAAACGTTAATAGCTCCGCGGGGACATAACATAAAAATATAATTAAATACACCACATTGTGGGATTTTGATAGCTCTTTGGGTAATAATTTTATAAATTATAATAAAATATTATTTAAAAAAAAAGAGTTGTTAAAATTAACTGACTATGGGCTGAGATCGAACCTGAAACTTTTGCACTACAGGCGAAGACGCCTAGCAATGAACAAAATGAACGAACTATTATACGATACGGGATTATAATAATCCCTCACACTTCTCTATTTGAGGGATAGGATTTCGCTCACTTCGTTCGGGCACCCCCCACCTACACTTCACTTATCTTTCCAGGCAGCGCCAGACGCTCGCTACTGACGCTCGTCTAGGAAAATAAAAATAATATACATTTTTTTTGCCATCCCTTGCCCTGCGCCCACCGCAAGCTTGCGCCCTAGACCATGGCCTAGGTTGGCCTTATGGGTAATCCGGGCCTGCAATAGTAAGTACGGTGCAATATTGTTACTGAAAAACGAATCTGGAGACCCAAAAAAGGAAAAACATTCGAAACAGGTAATTAACGTTAGAGTTCTGTGGGCCATTTTTAATGTCTGAAAAAGATCCATTGGTCTTGAGTTTTTCGAAGAAAGTTTTTATTATTCCTCGCACTTGTAAAGCTATTACATGAAACATCGATCCTTCCCGAAAATTCTTTCAACTAATTGCAATTTTCATCATATTTCTTTTCCTTCTCGTCGTATTTCTTAAAATAGGTCACCTGTGGTGTAGTGGAATGGAGTGTTAGCTCTCTACACGGTGGAGCCGGGTTCGAATCCGGCTGGGGTCAAACTCATATTTGGACCGCCCTTTCGTCCTCCACACTCAGGGGGGTGAGGCAATGAGTAGCCACGAGCGAGATCGTCAGAATTAATAAGTGCAGAATTGATGGATAATCTTCTGATTCCCCTATGGGAAAAGCTGACGACGTCCACGACGGGAAATCGCAGTTGGTCGAAAATCCAAGGTGAAACTCCTTGTTTACTTTGCTTTTTTTTGCTTTTCGTCGTATTTCTTGATGTCCGGGGGTTGTGAGGGGGAGAAAACTGGGCGCTCATTCTCCGCTACTTTATTTGCTAGCCGAGCACTTTCGCCCGTTCGGGCATCTTCACACTGTGGACCCTATGGCTCCACTTCACCCCGAAGATGCCCGAATAGGCGAAAGTGCTCGGCCAGCCGATAAAGAATCGGATTTTTTATAATGTTCACATTTTTAATGAAAAAATCTGGTGCTTTTTAATATATATTGGGATTGGGGCAAATCTACGTTATCTAGTTGCAAATGCGGATGCTTCGAAATGGTAATTATGGCGTTCATTTAGTGAATAAGGTTAAGAACACTATTCGAAGTTCAACTGGCTGTTTGTATACAGTTAGGAGGGATATCTCAGTTCGAATATTGACAGTCAGCTATGTAAATGTTTACATCGCCTATCATACGTGCACTTCTGCCCCCTGTTTGTATTTAACGCGACTCAAAGGTCGGGACAAAGGGTGGGCCAACTCTATTTATGTTTCTAATCGAACTCCTTATTACATAGGTAACACAATCTTTATATTTGGGTGCCATCCGAAGAACTAGCAGGAGATGAGGACGAAATCTGAGAATGATTCGACTCTTTGAAATATCCTGGTTTCATCTGACAAAAATAACGAGAGAGTATGAGTAGAAAAACGCTTAACTCTTCAGCTCAAAATTGATTTATTTTCGAAAAATAGGGAGGTACTCAATTTTTATTTCAGCTGGTAATTCTGGTTATATTTTAATTAAACAAATTATAGCTTCATCGTCTCCTATTCATTCACTCTCTCCATACTAAACTCCTTCAGTAGCACAGCTTCAGTTCTAATACAACTATTGATACTAATAGTTCATGGTTGATGTAATAATTTAATCTTTAACTCCTTCACTTCAATTGCGAATGAATTTAGTGAAAGGTCCGTTCGAAATACCAAGGCCGCGATTTCCAAGAGGTTTTGATGACAGATTCAAAGGCCACCTTTGGGAGATAGCTGTGTGTCAAAGTGATAGCAGGGCTGATTTATCTCAGCCGAGCTCCAGTAAGCAATGATTACATCAACATCACGCGGATTCGACGTGTGCTTGGTCATTAAAACTGAAATAACCTTGAACTCGAGGTTTTTGAAAAAAATCTATATTCGATCCGATTATTCGATAA
This sequence comes from Tupiocoris notatus, assembly GCA_037159825.1. Taxonomy (NCBI): domain Eukaryota; kingdom Metazoa; phylum Arthropoda; class Insecta; order Hemiptera; family Miridae; genus Tupiocoris; species Tupiocoris notatus. The sequence continues at coordinate 10,261 of JASJUZ010000398.1, read as the reverse complement.
GTGCTTCGATTTTTTTTCACGCGTTTGTTCCGACGTTTTATTAATTAGACCTCATGTTGACCGTTCTTGCTCTTTGACATCATCGATTGAAATTTATCTGAAGTAACGAGCTCGAGGAGACTCAAATTCCAACGGAATTTTACTACGAGTACATTATTAATAACATTATGATATATTACGAAGTATTGAGCACCTCATCGAACTGAGTAAAAAACAATTCGGCGACACTCCTTTTTCCTCTCAAGTTTACCTGGTAAATCGTTTCGTCCAACGGTGAATTGAGACATTGTTTTCATATTGCTATACTCAGATATACACTTTTTGCGCAGTAAAAAAATGAAATAAAATAAATATATTTAAAAAAAATTATTTAGCTGTTATTGAATTTTGGATAGCGCACATTACTTCAGAAATATAATAATTGTTCACCGTTTTTTCTGTTTATAGATTTTTAATTGACATAAGAATGAATATCTTTGAAAGCAGAAGTTCCTAAAAATTTTCCTACAAGTCGATTACGCTTGATTCTTCTACATTATGAGTTATTTTTGCTGTTTCACTAGTGCGTATTTTGAATTCTTATATGTACAGACCGCAGAAATAAAATATATTTGAGGGCTCAAGGTTTTGAAATGTTTTTACGGCGAGCGAATGATGGCTGATTATTATCGTTGGGTCACACACCGTACTTCCGCACTGCCCCAACTATTTCGTTGGTTTCCTTTAATTTCGCGCCTCCTGGCTAAAAACATTGTCTAATTTTCACTAGTCTTGTCCAAAATGCATAATTTGAGTAAAATGTCCCCTTTTAGATTTTTGTTGGTTTAACGTGAGTGTCGATAGATCTCTCTCCTACTAACTAATTTCCAACCAAAACTGTCCTATATAAATTTTTTAAACTGCCAATGTTTTTAATTTGCGAATTATTATTATTATTATTTGTCATCTTACATCAATAATATGGCCATAAATCCCTTAATCTACATGAAAAGTCCTATCTGATTGCACTTTCAGAAAGAACATTAATTTTCCTTACAGTTTTTTTTTTTTTTTTTTTTTTTTTTTTCTTTAAATGAAAATGAGACATGAAAATGGAGTATGAATCATAAATAAGTAAGCTTTTGATAACCGACATTTTCACTAATCTTTTAGCTCACTTTACATTTCTGGCACAGGAATCAAAAAGATTACATTTAAAGTTTTGAAAGAATTCACGTTTCGAACGCCTTTTTCACGTCTCAAATCCTCCGTAAAAATTATCTCTCTATTTTCCTTAGCGATTTTCTCCGCGGAAACTCACAATTTTCATGAAAAATTGGTCATTCCCTCTTCGGCTGACACCAAATAGCAGAATTCAGGCCATTAGGAACGAAAATAAAACATAGGCGTCTTCCCCATTCAGTTTTTACACACTGTACCTAGTTTGTTGGACATCGGAATCATAATAATTTATTCAGTATCGCTCTCATCAACATCCTTCTGCTTCTTCTTTGGGGTCGGTTTGGTCTCTTTAACAGACTTCTTTATCGTCAATCGTTCGTAAAAATCATTGTACGTGTTTGGAGCTGTCCAACAAACTCAACAAATCTCGCATTTTATTTCGGGCGATCCCAGCAACAAAGATCTTGTGTGCATTTGAATTCTTCCAAAATTAAAAGCCTATATAAAATTATTTCATCACAATATTCCTCCTGAAGGTGCTGAATCGGTTTTATCTTCTAATAGTTAATCTGCGCTATGGATCGATTGTTTCCCGTCGCTTTGGGTCACACTAACTAGACTTCTTAGAGACACTTATTTTTATCTTGGACTGTTTACGTTCTCGATTCACCACTCGAGAATGTTGATGGTTAACGGATTACGTGATGGATCGGATGTGCACTATGTCCTATTCTAAAGGACTTTGACCGTCTGACCTAGAAGTCGGGGACATGGTCGTAATTGCGAGTAGATTTATCGCCTAATCAGACTAATTAAACCCAAAACCTTCATCACTGAACGTCGCAATCTTTATAGATCAATAGTAACGTCCGTATTGAAATTTGACAACGTTGAATGTTGATTAGTTTCAACCTTTTCAATTGATTTTACATTTTTCCTTATTACTCTTTAATTTTAAAGCGGGATGCCCTAATGAGTGCCTTGAGATTATGCGGGGGAAGAAAACCAGGCAACTCAATGTTATCTTTTGATTCCGGAGCATAATCGCCATCTTCAGAGCTAATGGTGTTAACTATCTAAGAAAATCTAATTTCGGTTTCAACTAACAGGATGGAGGATTAATAAAATAAACTAGGGCACATTCCTAAAATTTTCTACTCTTCACTTAGCAACTCTTCAATTGAGAAACATGAATAACTGGAGCAACTCTTGTTCCTAAGTTCACCTGTTCCTTTTCCATTCTGCAATTCTACTCGAAATGAAGAGCGATTTGAAGGATCAATCTACTCTTTACTATAGTCATTGCTATCGTTATTGTTGAGGTTAATTTATCGATATATTTTCAACTAATGTATATTACTAATTTTTGCGTGAAAATTCTCACGATATAATAGTATGCAAAACACTATATTTCTCGAGTTGACCGTTGAAAAATGAAAAATGAAGATAACCAGCCCTAATCAGCCAGCTTAACTACCATTTTTAGTAATCTCGAGTTATACCCTAATGCCAAATTATTTGTGAAAATCTCCCAAATTCGACACAAAAGCTGCGCTAACTCGAGAACCAATAAAGCTATCGACCCGGCGATGGTCTCATTCGATTCAGCGTCCAAAAATCTATATAATTTGATACCACGTACACATTTTTCTGAAACACCCTGGAAAATATGAATTTTCTCCCCCTCAAAACCCCCAAAAATACCCTTAAAATTGAGTTAGCAAGTTGGTTCAAGAATTGCGCCGTCGTAGGACCGAGATTGATTTTTGTTGAAAATTTCAAGAATTTAGCTATTATAGTTTGGCTGTAAAACTGCTAACGGCGTACGGCGGACGGACAGAATTTTTTTTATTGGATATTCGGATTCTACATGCCTTGAAACGTAAAGTATCAAATTTTCAGGGGAGGGTTATAATTTTTTTTCCCGTGGGCGATTACAAAGGTTTATTATTGAATAATAAACCAAAATTAATAAATTACATGAATCGTGGGTTCAAGATTTCGCTAGAATCGCTCTTATTACAGGAAAAGTCAACCAACTAAAATAAGATTTTTAAATCTGCGACACCTCCGCATCATTATTATCTCATGAGGAAAATTTGAACTTTGCGAATTTTGAATGAAAAAAATCTTTTACAAAATGTCTCCTCTTTTTCGTTTTTCGATCGCTTTCAAATACGTTCGCCGCTGCTAATTCGTACGTTTTCTCGTCACAATTTCTTAACGTCTTTTTACGACTTCGTGAGTAAAGTTCATTTACCTACCAGATCGTCGTGGAGGTAAAAGGCCTATATATTGGGGCGTGAGAGCTGAACTTCGTTCGTGGTTGCCGAATAATCAAAGATTTTCAGCTGACGTTTTCACACGGCCTTCTCTATTTCTCCTTTCTGTACGCACTGCTCGGGCTTTCGGTTTCATAAAATATTCCAGGGCAAATCGGTACTCGATTATAGTTTCCAGATTGAACCTTGAATCTTCAACAATTAAAGCGCCGTTGTGGTTGATTGATCAGTGCAGATTTACAATTTGGGCGAATTTCAGATGAACGTCGCATTACGTGCTTCAATACATATTCCTTCAGCTGAATCGATTCGAACTATATCTATCCCTAAAGTATTTCGACAAAAATTACCTTTTGTGTCAATCTATTTTTTGCTCAAATTTTGAAAAATAATTAATAATAGCGCTGAGGACGTTTTCCTAAATCCTGTTCCGTTTGCAAAATTTTAAAAAATTTAAACATTTATAGCTTTTTACCATTTGTTGTTTCCACAATTTCTTCCTTTTTATTTAAATTTTTTTACCTTTCAAAAAATTGTCTCCTTGAAGTTTTCAACTTGGCTTTTCATCATGAGTTTTATTGTTTAATTTTCTCTAATTTTTTACTTAAAATTTACATTTTTTTAGTCCACCTATTTATAGGTATCCTATCTAATTATTGTTTGGTTGCTACGTGTATTTAATACATGTCTTGTGATCTTAATAATTCAAAATATTCGTTTTTCCACTTCTATTCAAATTTTCTTATTCTCCATTTCTATTTCCGTCGAGATCTCTACAATTGTCTATTTTTCTAAAGCAGTGTCTTAGGATTAATTTCGTTCGGTTCATTGCAGCTCGAATATAGATGAAATTTCCGATACTTGCAAACAACTCAGAGTAATTGATGTGCTCGAGGATTTCAATAGAATTGTTATCTTCGTTCATGACCGATAAGAACCAATTGAACCCAACGTTGACTGCAACTCAATTCAGGAACTTACTACTGGCCTAGGCGTTCAACGAGCCGTATCGGTATTTTTAAGTTGAACTATATTGATTACTTGATTGATCGCCGAAGCGCTCGAAGACTAATCGCAATCGGAATAAATTAATTTGAGGTAATATTCAACTTTGGAAACACATTCGGCTCTAGGTGGTGACTTATAAAAATTAAAAATTCTCGATTTAATTCGCTTAGTTTTATTGAATATTACTATTGAACTGTGACGATGTATAATTGAATTTCAGATGCCTACTAATGTTTATTTTTTTAAATAATTCTCTTCTTTATTTTTTCTTCCTTCCTTTCTTTCTATTAGTCGGTAACATTCTGTATTTTTCTTTTTCTCATTTCTTCCTTTTTCTGTTATTTTTATTTATTCATTTTTCTTTCTTTTCTATTTTCTTACTTCTTGTTCTTTCTTTCTTTCTTTCATGGAAGATGTGCACCAGAGAGATACCGAATTCATCAAATTCCCGCTCATCGAACTACTATTTTCGAACGTTCCTTCTTAGTTCAGGGTTCAGGTATTTTCCATGAAAACCTTCAAATGTTCATCCTCGTTCAGACAGTGGGAACATTCAAATCTAATTTAAAAAAATTTATTGGAGATCTATAAAGGAAGCACGGATATTATTTTGTAATTTGTTAGGAAAAATGTCATTTACTTGTTATTATTTGAACGGAGAATGTATTATTTATTTTTATGTGTAAGGTTTCGTTCAATTTCTCGTTGCCTTTTCTTAAATAAAGTACTTTTGTCTTACGGGCCAAGTATGTATTTTTTTTTTATTTATACTGCTCATTAATAACATAGCAAGTCCGCCTTCTTTGAATTTATTAGGGGAAGGGATTAAATGTATAAACGATACAAAGAAATAAGATACACCCCAGAGTTAAAGGGGTGAAAACCCACAAAACTGATCCATGACTAATAGAAGAATACAAATACACAGAATACACACAAGAGCTAATTGATTGTAAGAGCTAATTTTTGTCGAACCTTTTCCAGGGGAGGTGAAAGAGAGGGCCACTTGGCCCTAACTTCCCCTGGTGGATAAACAAAGCACTTCAATCTATCAATCAATACCTCTTTATTTTTCTTCCCATCATTCTTTCTTTTGACATGGATATGTCTTAGTTCTGGGGTCTTGCAAAATTTTTCGCGACACAAAAAAATGCAACGCGTTTTATTGAAAACTATAAGAGCTACATTGTGAAATTTTCACCAAAAATCATTTTCGGGCTGACGATGGCTGAAGATGGCAGCGAGATCGCTACCTCAATTGTAAGGGTGTTTTTTAAGGGGTTTTAGGGGGAGAAAATTCAGGTTTTCCAATTCTTTCCCAACATAGCCGAGTTTAGTATCAATTGTAATTGATTTTTCAACGCTGAATCGAATGAGGCCAAAATGAAATCGGTAGCTTGAACGGTTCTCAAGTTATCGCAGCTTTTAAGAGGTGTATGTGAGTATTTGAGACTGACCGAGATTTGCTATAACTCGGGTATTAATAAAGCTATTGAAATCGTTCTATACTCGTTGGAATGCTCATCAAACACTCTCTCCAACTATCGCTATGGAAGATCATTGTGAGTTGAAATTAAGTGATTTTTAAGAATTAAAATCAAGTTAATTACGGATATTTGCTATGGAGTTTGATCTTAGATACCAATCTATCAACAACTTTCACAACTGTTCGGCGTAGTGACTACTGACAAGTCTAACTACTACAGTAACTACAACAATTTCTTCTTATTGTTTCTATGTTTTTTTAAGTATAATAAATTTAAATGTTATCTGAAGCAACACGAACTTTCCACGCGGGTGGAAATCACGACTTTCTTTCACATAAATAGATTTACCAAGACTACAGGGCTACTACCTTCTGTTGTAGCAACCACATGTTTACGAATCGAGATTACTAATTTTTATAATTCGCGTTCGTTTATGTTGGATGCGTTGGACCCAAACACCTGGGTGGACAAGAGAGTGAGTTACGTTCTGTAGGTAGTCGTAATTTTGTAAGAAATAGGGTTTTTTTACTCGGCATACTCCCAATTGCACATTCATTTGTTCTTTCTAAACAATAACTTGTGCTCCACAGCTTGTCAGCGTATCTTTATTGAATTCAGTAAGGGACAACCTTGAAAAACAGCGACTCGAAGCTGAATTGATGGTCAAGTCGCACGATCAGCGAATTGCCTCATTGTGTGCGGAGCTATCAAAACAGCGGGGTTTGAAGGCACGGTGCCTGAGGGTTCAGCGCTCGGCAGAGGAGCTTTTAAATTCAATAAAGAAAACCCTGCCGAAATAATTTCTACATCATTTAAATAAATTTTATTTATTCTGTTACCCGAAACGTATCTTTATTGGAGTCCGTGAGGAATCATCTAGAAATATTTAAAGAAGCCGCGTTATAATTTGATATACGTACTGTATTAATTGCAAAGCAATTCTTAGCCCGACCCCTACAAAAATGTAGCTCGTGGGGTATCGTAAACCCACAAATCATCTGTAAACTGATGATGAGTAGCTATTCAAACATGCATGGTAGTTCGTAACAAACACGAATATTGATAGCTGCGCTACATTCCATTAATTTAAATCGCCATCATAAGACATATCCATGTACAGATGTATCTGCATGTAGTGTGGATACTCGTCATCAGTTTACTGATTTTTCTTCTTCCTTCTTTCTGTAGTCTCTTTATCATTCTGTTTTTCTTCTTATTTTTTTCTCCATCTTTTTTTTCACGGTATTTCTTATTTTATTTGGTTCTTTCTTTCCTCCATTTCTTTCTTTTCTTCTTCATATCTTTGCTTTTCTTGAACATAGGTTTTTTCTGTCGGGATAGCATTATTTTGTACTTTCAAGACTTAATTCACGTGTACCATTACTCAATCGAATCCACCGCGCTCGGGTAATTACGCCCAATAAATACCTCTATTCATCTCCCCATTTCCAGTGTTGGAAGTTCCGTTTGTTGCTAAAAGTGTTACTTTTTCCTAAGGCGGATTTTAATAATACAGCAGAACGCTAAGGTAATTTACTGGAATGGAATAGCCGTTTAGACAATTCGGAGAGGAATTACCCTTCTCGAGTGGTTTCAAACACGCTTCTTCCTATCGAGAGGGGAAACTTTTTTCTTGATCGAGTTGACCCGAATTGTTTTCCAACACATCCAATGCGGGGAATGTCGATCTTTGAAAAGCGCCAGTTGTAACAATGGGTTCAGTTGAGTAAATTTCCTTCGAGGTTTTAGCTGAATTTCGAGTTGACAAAAAAAAAAAAAAAAAAAAAAAAAAAAAAAAAAAAAAAAAAAAAAAAAAAAAAGGCGATATTATAATACACTTGCTAAAGTAGCAGATTTTGACTTATTTTGACGAATTAACTTTTAGAATGTGGCAATTTTAAGAGTTATTACTTTTTATTCAAGAGAAAAAAAAAAAAAAAACTATCCGATGATAACTTGGGCCACGTTTGTCGACATTTCGCTAAACTATAATTATGACGTTATATTGACAAAAAAAATCCCAATATCTGCGGTAAGGGACTTCTTCCTTTCGTTTTGACTTTTCCTACTTCAGATTTACCTTCGCGATTTCACTTTTTCTACGTGTTGTTGGGTTTCTTCCGCGAAGTTCCAGCCTAGCCGAACGAACTTGGATCATTACTCAGGTGATTAGAAGTAGATTGATAAGAGACTTAAATTAGTTTCCGTTGAGCCCTTTCGGCCGACCGATCAGAGCAGAACTGTTTCAGTAGCAGAAGTGCCGGCCGTGAATGCACATTAAGGAGCGAATCAACATTCCATGGTGTCAGATGTTATCATTCTCAAATATGGAATACGGTAATCGCCTGAAATAAATTGCAAAATGCCACATTAATGTCGTAAGAACTCGTAATGATTTAGTGTGTATTTATTTGTAATAGGGCGTTGAAGATAAATGTAGAAAACGCTTCTAACCGATTAGTTTTTGGTTTATAATTCAACAAGATACCATTTTAATCGCTCGCGAAATCGCTCAAATTTTTTCAACCTCCTAGCTCATTTTCAAAAAGATCCCGAAAAAACGCGATTTTCTGCATTCAAACCTCATTTTCTCTCTTATATTCGAATGCAAAAATAAATTTGATTCGTGCTTTAGAAAGGCGTCTATTTTGACGCATTGTTTAGCTTTCACATGTTTCGACTAAATAATTAACAAGAATACCAAACGTTTGGAAAAACGGGTGGTCTCAAGAGTTTGGCAAAATTTATTTCAGTCAATTTTCACGCCCCAATTCCACCCAAAAAAATTTTGATGGGCATTCGAGAGTCAGAGAATAACGCCTTGTCCAACGGTGTAATAGGATAATTTGTTTGTGAAATAAATGAGCGATGTAAGGTCGAAAAAAGGAAAAATAATTCGTAAGTGAAAAATAACATTGACAGCGGAGAAAAAAAATTAACGGGACACTTTTCTTTGGAAATTAGTTTTAGAACACATAGGAGAGGGGTTGGTCACCAATCACTCACCTCCCTAAATAATATTACGCAATCAGTGGCCAATTTCTACGGATTTTGGCGTTCTTGCTAATATCACAATAATCAAGTTGTTGATTCAATTCGCGCGTTTTCTACTTGCACTGAAACAAATCTAGAAACTGGCATGTTCAATTTGTTTTTGTAGGCCAATGTATTTCCTCATCTGTATGACTCACGTGACTGGCGGCGCTATCCTTTCAAAAAACAATCGTGCAACTGTAACAGTTTTCGTATTTGGCATAAACGCGATGCATGAATGGCATAGCGGAGAACGAAATAGACGAGGATTCGAAAATAGTAATTTTTCTACAAAAATTCCCTAAATCCTTCGGATATTTGGTATCGATATGTTTTTTTTTTTATCGGTCTGTCAAGGCAGATTGAATGTTAAAGTTTTAAGTAACGTTGCAAGTTGTACCACGATACATTTTTTCAATCCCCGGAGAAAATTGCGTGAAAATTGGTAACGAAATATGGAAGAGAATTCATCTTAAACAAAGAATTTCGTCGTTAAATTTACCGGAAAAATATTTTTGGTCCAAAGCTTGAAATAGTTTGGAGAGAACGAACAAAAAAAGTTAGGGATGTTAGGGAGAGTTAGGGATTCCAACGAGTATAGAACGATTTTTATAGCCCCAACAACTCTCGAGAATGATATACCAAAGTTGTGAAAATCTCACAAGTTCAACATAAAAGCTGCGATAACTCGAGAACCAATGAAGCTATCGACTCAGCGATGGTCTCATTCGATTCAGCGTCCAAAAATCTATAGAAATTGATACCAAAATACACCTTTTCTGGAAAACGTTGGAAAAAAAATAATTTTCTTCCCCTCAAAACCCCTCAAAAATACCCTTAAAGCACCAGGCAGCGATTGAGGCAGCGATTTGGCTAAAGAACTGAGCCATTGTCAGGCCAAGATTGATTTTTGGTGAAACTTTCAAGAATTTAGCTTTTATAGTTTTGTCAGAAAAGTGTTGACAGCGGACAGACTGATTTTTTTTAAATTGGATATTCGGATTCTACATGCCACCCGCCCTCAAATTTTGAGGGGGTCAGAAATTTTTTTCTTGGGCGATTACAATGGTTTATCATTAATAATAAACCAAAATTGAGATTATTCGGCTCGTTCAAACATCGAGCTATGTTTCCCTCGATTCGCTCGAAATCGGCCGAGTTTTCCAATCGTCAAAAATTCGTTGCCTCTTCGAAGTTCGACGGCTCAGACCTTGACTTTCTTCCTCATCAACTCACCTATTCTCGTCTGCCTCCGAGTGCTCATCGGTACCTGTTGTTTTCTCGTTAATC
>JASJUZ010000397.1:0-50444 GCA_037159825.1 Tupiocoris notatus | reverse complement strand
AGTCGCTCAAGATTGTGTAACCTTCCCGCACGTGTTTCCTCGGAGTAATTACTATCACAAATGTACGATAATCTTTCAAATGTACAATCATTCGCAGCGGTTTTTTTTTTTCAATTTGAACAAACACAATAAATTGTACATGCACAACGTACACAGCGAGGAAGGCGAATAATAATGGCCGACTGCATGCTGTGGCGCACATAAGAATCAACTATCGACTCAGATGATCGATTATCGGTTCATATTGCGATACGATTCGCACCGCCGTTTGCCAATTTCATCCCCACCCTCGTACGAGAGCGACCGTGTCGATGGTCTGTCACTCTGGGCTGTTGGGGATAAGTGTAGGACATGTGATAGCGTTTAAGAGATGCTTTTGATTAGAAATCAGTAGCATAATCAACTTTTAACCTTAAACCAAAACTCTCTGTCTCTCAATAGTTTAATTTCAATCTAATATCTTATGATGTAGGCATTCATATGATTACAGTAATGATGTTTTAGAAGCTATGATAGAAACTACAAAAATCTTCGAAAGAAACGGGCTGTGAAAACGCTTTACGCTTTTAGTCGTAATAAGTTTCTTATTTGGTGTTCCCAGGGGCAACCTTATCTCAGGTTGAAGGATGAAAACGCCGAAGGAAATGACAGGTAAAGTTGACAACTCATGTTATAGTTTCCATTTTCAATGCAGGCAAGTTTTGCAATAAGGTATTTTACTCATTTCACGTGTCGCTCATACTTTCGGTTCATAAACCGTTTTTCCTCAATCAAATCCGATTTTCCGTTTACGGCCTAATGATAGAGATGAATTCCATCAGCAAAGCAGGTGCTTCAAATCGTTATCTCACGTTCACCAATGGTTTCCATCGTGTTCGCAGATACGAAGGTTACTCATTGGACCTCATCGACGAGATCGCGAAGGAGCTCAACTTCAAGTATAAATTTGTGCTCGCTCCAGACGGCCAATACGGCTCTTACAACAAAGAGACGAAGCAATGGAACGGCCTGATAAGGGAACTACGAGAAAGGGTGAGTAAACCGCGTGGCAGTGAACAGCTGATTTCTAATGCTATGAATTGATTTTATGCACCAATAATTTGAACAAGCGAAATTAAAATGGTCGCAGAAACTAGATATTTTTTCTGCGAAAACATGCTTAGGTACCTCGTCGAAAATTCAGCAAGATATGGCGGTTTCTGTGGCCTCAAGCACACGGACTGGGACTGACGGAAATTTTTATTCGGAACGTGGTCCCCAGTAATAATGCCGAAGTGCAGTATCTGAGCTTAATATAACGACAGAAGCCAAGTTTGGTAAAATGAGATAATTTTTATGAACCACCAGCGTCAATGATATTGATTCTTTCCTGGTCCGTATAATGTCGGTTCAATCGGATCAGCCCTCATTTTTCGCCCCTGTTCACGCTGTAATAAGATGATATTCAATGAAGTAATTTCGTACTTACAATAACGTACGATCCGCCGAATATTACCTGAATACAACGTTGCTGACGAGGCACAAATATTTGTTACCGATTTTACCGGTAAAATTGATAACAGAGCACGTTGCCTGGCAACGCGAACCTTCCAATCCAATCCAACCCAACCCCCCAATCCAACACCAATAATTGTTTGTTTCCACCTCATCATCACCGCATACCTCATCAAAGAGTACGCTGTTTTTGTGTAAAAGGAGGTCAGTGCCTAGCTTCGACTTTGACCAATAAAGCATGTAGGTACCTAACGGTCGAAGCTGCAAGTTGCCAGGTTTGAGGAAAATTCCCATTCCGTGGGAATTATGGCGCAAGTGGGAATCTGAATAGTGAGTTCCGAGTCAAATTTGCATGAGGTCTGGTAGTTGGCGCCACAAAAACAAATTCGAGTGCAGGGGAATAACGGGGGAATATTTTTTACATTCGTGGGCCACAAAATGTGGGAGAAAAAGGGTGTGAAAATTCGTCACAGGGAACTGGCAACTGTGGGCTTTTAGATTTAAATTCTAATGGCCCCCAAAGTTCCATTTTTTGTAATAAGACTTCTTAATCTGTTTCTCAGAAATCGATTTTTTGAACAATCGATTTTCGTTGCCCGAGGTCAATCGATTTTAAGCTTTCGATTGAGAAACGATTTTGAAAATCGGTTGTTCTTGTTCTTGCCGTGTTAAATTGTTAGTGAAATTGCCACCTTGCACTATGATAAGCTTTCAAAATTCTGGCTTGAACGAATGAAAAAATAGTCACCATCTTATCACAAGCGGCTAATACTCTTCAACGTATTATTTTGCAAATCGACCCAGAAATAGATTCGCGGAAATGTAACGCAAACGTCTGGTGGAGTTTGGAAATTCCAAAAAGACGCTGAAGAAGCGGCGGATTTCCTTTCCATTTTGCAACTAAGAAGACGAAGACGGCGATGGAATGAAGGGAGAACATTCCTTATCTTTAAAGCCTGGCTTATGGTGCTTTTTAGCGTCTATATAGGAAATTCTAAGCAAAACCGAGGCGCCAGATACGTTTATGGGCCGATCGTTACTATTTCATTTAGACCGGCGTTAAAATTGATCGTCCTAGATGATGGCGTTTTCTATCTGTTCAGCTAACGTTCACTCTCGTTACACGCCAGAAAAGCTTTGCGTTATTTATCTTCAAGAACAAAAGAATCATCCTTATCTTCATAAAATGCTTGGAGTTGATGTTAGATTCAACGATTTTTCAGTATATTTGTAAGCATCGGATAATAAAATACATTTAGTAATTTTTGTTCATTATTCAATAATGAACCATTTTAATCGCAAAAAAAAAACGCTGAAAATTATTTGCTGCAAGTTTATTTCTCCTTCGCTACAATAGATAGTAAGTATTCCGAAAATTTGTGAACGTTCCCACCAAAAAACAGATTGTAACTTTAATCATTTTTATTTTTCCATAATTGTCAAATCAAAAGCTAAATTTTTTGGCTTTACAGTCGTAAAAGAGTGTTTTACGACCATTCCACCAAGTATATATAACGGTTTTTATAGCTCCAAAAACTCTAAAGTTATATTCAAATTATATAAATAATTATATACAAGTTATAGTCAAATTTCTGGAAAATAAATTGATATCAAATGCACCTTTTTTCTGGAACACGTTGCAAAATAGGCATTTTCTCCACTCAAAACCCTCAAAAATACTCTTTAAATTGAGCTAGCGACTTGGCTAAAGAATTGAACCATTGTCACTAAAATTGATTTTTGGTGAAAATTTCAAAATTTCCTTGAAACGCCAAACATCAAATTTTGAGGGAGGGTTAAACATTTTTTTCTCGGGCGATTACGATGGCTTATTATTGAATAATAAATCAAAAATTTTCTTCTCCTCGAAAACTCCAAAAATACCCTTAACATTGAGTAACCATTTGGTTAGAGATTTGAGCTACCTTTATAGGCCAAGATTTATTTTGGTGAATATTTCAAGAATTTATCTTCTATAGTTTTTCAGAAAAGGGTTCAAGATATTCGAACTTTTTTTTCTTGTGGTATTAAAATTGTTTATTATTGAATAGTGAATAATAAACTAAAAAAAACTGTCCGTCGGCCGAACGTGTCTCGCTGTGAACACTTTTCTGAATAAACTACAATAGCTCTCTCGAAATGTTCACCAAAAATCGCTCATACTTTCCGCACAACCATCGTATCTTCTTCATTGATGACCATGAATCCCTCCCTGATTCCCGAACAGCCGAAATTCAGAATAATTTTCCCTCGAAATGGGAAAACATCGCGAGAATTTTTTTAGATTTAAGCCTCTTCAGTCGAATCGTCATGCAGTGGAAACAGGCAATTACTTATTTTGTTTTCAAATGATACCAACGTAAATTCGCGAATGAAAAATGAGCCCAGTTGATGAATTCGGGGTAAGAAGCTTATTCAAAGAGGACGACAGAATATTGAGTGGAATTCTCTCTCTCCTCTTAATACTGATTTTTAACAGTTGAACTCTTCGCGAGCAAATGAAATTCTTGTTTTCAAAGATTGTACGCATTTCTTCGAAAAATGAAAGTTGTAACGGCCAGACAACATTTGACGAGCCATTACAACAAGCGTTTACGTTCATTTTATCCGTTTATACCCAATTCGCTGCGCATTAGAGCGAAAAGTTGGGAGAAAGAGAAAAAGGATTTTCGATTTGCAAAAACAGAATAAAATATTTATTGGAGTGATTCGTGAAAAATCAAATTTAGACAGGCCAGTTGATGGATTTTGAAATTTTCCTCAAAATCATTTCGAATTTTCAAAACGCCGCTAATAATTGTACAGTAGTTTGTTATTGCATAGCTTTAATTCAACATCATTTTTATAGCAAAGAAACCCTAAACGTATAACTAGTCCTGCTGAGGGAATTCATTCACCACTACAAAGATTAAAAAACCTCAAGCATTCAAATATATTGCAACTAGCTAGATATACATACCAAAATAGCCAAACACGGAATTACGATGTATAAATGTGTTGGTTCTTGATAGGAATATGGAACTGTGTTGATTAAGGCACTATTTTAAGAATCAAATGAACTGTATTCTGACAGAGGAGCTTAACGTGAAGCTGTCTAGCACGAGACTGATGGTTGCATCAAAAAGAAATAACCTGTGAGGGTGCAACCTCAAATCGTTGTTTTCAACTTCAGTTGTCAATGTCCAACAAAATGGATAAAACGCTGCCAATGATTGTACAGTGGTGTATTATCCTTTGCTTCAATAATGATCTAAGATGTACATCCATTCGTGGTAGTAATTATTCCGAACATTTGTAATCGTTCCCAACGAAAAACATACTGGTAAAATAAGGGAAAATTTCGTAGCAACTATTGTCTTTTTAATCAATTTTGTTTTTCTCAACTTTCAAATTGAAAGCTGAATTTTTCGCTTAACGGTACAGTTGGATAGTGTTCGACGAGCATTCCAACGACTATAGAACGATTTTTATTGCTTCAAGAACTATTGAGTTATAACCCTCATGACAAATTTCTGAAAACCTCAAAATTCGACAGTAAAGCTGTGATAGTTTGTGAGCGATCAAAGCTGTCGACTCCACAATGGTCTCATTCGATTCGGCGTCCAAAAATCTATAGAAAGTGATACCAAACACACCTTTGTAAAAAAAAAACATTCGAAAATACAAATTTTCTCCCCCTCAAAACCCTCAGAAAAAACCTCACCCCCTTAAAATTGAGCTAGCAATGCGGTTCAAGAATTGGGCCGTTGTGAGACTGAGATTGGTTTTTAAAGGAGGAAGCTACTATGGTTGACTTGCGCTGATTTCTGTAAACTTTTCTTTTCTTTGAAAGTGCTACTATACAGGTAGTTCCCATTTTTTTCGATTGAGTCCATCCAGTAAAGTAAACAAGAAGTTGCACCTTGGATTATTGTCCAACTGGGATACCTTCCCGTCGTGAAACTTCAGCCGTTTCCATTGAGGAAGCAGAAGATGATTATCAATCAATCCTGCACCTACTAATTCTGACGATTTCGCTCGTGGCTACTCATTGCCTCACCCCCCTGAGTGTGGAGGAGGACGAAGGGTCGGGCCAAACATGAGTTTGATCCCAGCCGGATTCGAACCCGGCTCCACCGTGTAGAGAGCTAACGCTCCATACCACTACACCACGGGTGGCCCCCTACGAACAGTATTGTACTTGGAAGTACTTAGCCAGAGCATTCCAATGATGGTAAAAAATTAGTTTTAGGTGGCATAATAAGGTAGCAATCAATGTTTTTATGGATCTATGCTTGAGACCTCATAACTTCTAAACAAAAACTGTTTTTCCATAGCTTCTAAACTTAAATTTTTCAAATTTGGTACTGATTGGACTAAAAGTAGATACTTTTTAGGCCGTATTTCTAAAAAAAATTGTTTCAAAATCACGTTTTTCGGACTGTTTATGCTTGTAGAAAAAAAACTACGTTAGTCATTGCATTCTCGTTGAAAGATTTGAATTCAGCGAAAAATTCAAATGAATCTAACTAACCTGAATTGAATTGCTGCGAAGTTGGGACATTTTTGTTATTTTTTTCCTATTCAGAGTTTATTTTATAGGCAAATATTTTTGAAGTCGGTTTAATTTTTTACTTCCATGTTTATTTTATTGATGAAAGTTTTAAGAATGTAGATAATATTATTGTTTGGTCGGAAAAATGTTGAAATTTTTTTATTCTACGTGTAACGTAAAATAATCACATTTTGTGGGGGGAATCAATACTCAGTTGTTCATAGTGCAAAAATAATTTTATCTGCGTTGTTTAACGTCTGCTGTTAAATTCATCCGCACATACACGAATACCTCGAGCTTGATGGTATTTTTCGTTCAAATCAGCGACAGAAATTGTTAGAGATCAGATAGAAATTACTCGTAATTTTTTCCCAAAGCATATGACTGTAAAGGCGAACGCGACGGCATAAAAATAGTAGTAGAGTGGTGCCGTTGTACTGTAGTACTAACCGGATAAAAGGACCGACCAGGAATCGAGCGGCGGAAAAGTGCCGCCGAATTAATTTCACGTTCCACCTCTTTCCGCAATTTTCCGAAGGAGCTTTTCTGCTCGCGGACGGCGCAATTGCTGAAGTATGCCAACTTTTGTTCGAAATTTTCACCGATCAAAAACTCCTAAGCAACTATTGTGATTTTAATCATTTTTATTTTTCTTCATTTCCAAATTAGAATCTGAATTTTCGCCGTTTTTTTTTTTTTTTTTTTTTTTTTTTTTTTTTTTTTTTTTTTTTTTTTTTTTTTTTTGATAGCTCAAAAAACTCACGAGTTATACCTCCATGTCAAATTTCTGAAAATCTCCCAGATTCAATATACTAAACCGGCGCTAACTCGAGAACCAATAAAGCTATCGACCCCGCATCGGTCTCATTCGATTCAGCGTCCAAAAATCTATAGAAATTGATACCAAACACACCTTTTTCTGGAAAACGTTGGAAAAAACGAATTTTCTTTCGTCAAAACCCCTCAAAAATACCCTTAAAATTGATTTAGCGATTTGGCTAAAGAATTGAGCTATTGTCAGACCTAGATTGATTTCTGGTGAACATTTAAAAATTTCCTTGAAACGCAAACGATCAAATTTCGAGGGATGGTAAGAAATTTTTTTCTTGGGCGATTACAATGGTTTGTTATTGAATATGATGAATTATTTTGTTTTAATTACTTAAGGAAAAAAATTTATTCAGAAAATATGTTAATTTCCCAGTCATTGTAATGACAAGATGTCTACACAAAAAAATTCATTCATTCATTCATATTATTGAATAATAAATCAAAATTCTACCCTCCCACGAATGCCATTTTTCTGACGAAACTATAAAAGCTAAATTCTTGACACTTTCTTACGGCTCAATTCTCTAACTGAATCGCTACCTCAATTTGAAGTGTATTTTTGGGGGTTATTAAGGGGGGAAAATTCCTATTTTCCAACACTTTTCAGAGATATAAAAGTCTTTCCATACTCAAATACAATTTTTTTCTTGGGCTATTACAATGGTTTATTAGCCTAGAGTGATGAAGTAGGTAGGTACCTACTTCAAATCAGATACTCACGGCTCGAAGGCGAGAACTGCTTATACCTCAACTTCAGGACGTATAGGTTATGCGAGCTTTCACGTTATCTCTCCACGCTAAAACGCACAACACCGAATACACACATAACCTCCCTATACAGATTTTCTAATTATTGTGCTCTAGAAATTAAGCATTCGGTTCATTAGCGGTATCAGCGAAAGACCGTTGGGCCGGATTCAGCCAAAAAAATGTATCGGTGTGGGCTAACAGCTGTAAAACCGTCAGTTGAACAGTAGACGTGAAATAACCCGCAGTAACCTGCCTCTTTTGTTGTCGTTGCCTTCCCGTTACCTTCCGGGTTGTTTTGGGTTGATGTCATGATGAACTGGTGGCGATTCCTTGAGCGTGTTGATATGAAGTAAGTTTAGGGTTGGGACATCGAAGCTTCAACATTGATGGTACCGATATATCAACAAAAAACATGGATGTTTTATACGTAACAACAAAAAATCGATAAAAACTAATACCGATATTTTCATTCGATAATTTACAGGCTTTGCCGTTTAAGTTAAGCTATCGATTCAAAAGGTGAAACTGAAACCAGTGTTGCCAAAGCCTTAAACCCAGTACCCACTGAAAAAAAATAAATAAAAAATTCCCACAATTTTCTTACGTATTGTTTTAATAACCCCATAAATGTTTTATAAGTGAGAAAAAAAACAGAACTTCTATTATCAAAAAAAATCGGGATCAAAACATCGATGTCAAAAAAATGTATGTATCATTAAGTATAGGGTTTTTCAACTTGAGCAAAGTTGTAGCAGAATTAGACATAACAACTTTAAGATTTTCCGAGATTTGTAACTTGCACAGTGGATAACTCAAACCAAAAGTCGTCAATTCAGATGTTTGAATATACCAAAAGATAGGTAATTTAATTGTCCACATTTTTCCCATGTAATGTACCTATCCATTTTTCAACCGTTTTTGCGTTATTCAACAATATCAGTAGACTATACCCGAAAACATGACATTTTTCAACTTTAAACGTTATTTTCATCTATTTAGTGCGAAAGAAACAAAGAATGAAGCATATATTATTGATATACACATCATCAACTATCATTATGCCGAATTTGAGCGTAATCGATTTCAAAAAATTTTTCGCGAAAAATCCAAGGGGTCCCCCTGCGATTTTTTTCAACCGAACAGTTAACGATTTTTTACTCCTCGCTCAATACAGATAAAAATCTGAAATTTTCAGGAAAGTTGTGTCTGACCGAGATGGATTTTTGTAATTTTTTTTATTTCTCGGAAAAATCTGCAAGTGGTCCAAAAAAATCAGTCTTTGAAAGCTCAAAAATTGGGCTTTAACGGCGAATTTCGGGGTCAAAATTTATGTGAATCAATTGTTTTCTTATGCAGGAGTCTTCATTTGAACGCCTTACACACGTACATAGCAAAAAAATTGGTGAAAAAAATTTAAACAGAGCCAGAGAAATTATTTTCCGTAAATCGAGTTTTTCCCAGGCCGAAGCTCGGTAAGGGTAAAAAATTAAATTTTCGTTTTCGAGTGAATTTGAAAACTATTCTTATAGGAAATTGAACGCTGAATCCGAATTTGACGTCAAAACGGTGGAAATTTTGACGACCACATTAGTTTTCCCCGGTTTTAGCACTAAAGCAACTCATACGTTTTTCAACTTTGAAAATCCGTTGTAAATACTTACAGTGGTACTATTTAAATTTGATTCATTAATGATTCCTACAGGAAATTAGACGTAGAATTCGAATTTAAAGCGAAAACAAACAAATTCTTGTAATTATTAATAATTTTTTAATTTTTTTTGTCAATTTTCACACTTTTGAAGTTTTAACTTTGGAATTTTTTTTCGAGACGTTCACGAATTTTAAAAAAATATTTTCTGCGTGAGCAAATTGAGTAAATTCAATTTAGAATCGATTAAAAACAAAAAAAGGACAGCGATTATCAATTATGATGCCCTGATCGCAAAAATCTATGTAAATTAGTGGAATTCGTGAAAATTTCTCGTCTCATATCGTTGTGAAAAGGGAGTTCACAATCTTAGCAAGAGTGATTTCGTCAAAATCACTTTGCATTATTACTGCCGTGATTTTTAAGGTAAAAATCTTTTCTTTTTTTTGCAAAAATTTGATTTTCCGCACAAAAATCGTTGGCCAGCCAGTTTGGAGGAAATGGAGATGTTCTAAATTGACCTAGAACTAAACCGAAAAATCGAAAAACCAACAAACTCAATGAAAAAATAGCATTTCGTGTATTTGAATTCATGTATTTTTTTCAAGCTGAATCGAAAAAGACCATTAACCGTGTCAGTATCTTCAACGGTTCTCGAGTTATTACAGTTTTTATGGAGATTTTTCATTTTTACTATTTCTAAATTTCCTTCTACGTTTTCGATGTAATGATATTTTTCGTGTTTATATAAAAAATTATATTTTTCGTGTTTATATAAAAAATTACATTTTTCGTGTTTATATAAAAAATGATATTTTTCGTGTTTATATAAAATGCTACATCAACATCTTTCTATATTTGTTATAATATCCATCAAACTTGGGCTCTATCGCTTCTTGAAATTCGCTCTATCGGCTTCGAAAATTTCCTCGTATAGACTGGAAATTTTTTTTCGAATGATGACGCGCAGCGAAATTCTCTTATCTGGCCATTCGCACGAAAATCTCGTCATTTTTAAAAAAATATCGACAATTTTTGGCAAGATCTAGCCGCTCGTCCCGGTCACCTTCCTTACTTTTCTCTCGACCTTACATTTCGCGCTTTGTTCAACGTCGCGACCATCAACTTTTCCAATTGTTCCATCGAAACCCGGCGAAGGTCGCGAGCCCTTTCTACACCAACATTATTACGCTTACTTGATCTCTCGTTTTTCGCCTTTCGTATTAAGGGTTTGGGATTAAATTTACCTTTTTCCAGCCTCATTCTTTCGCAGGGAAGAGATAACATGGAACCTTTTGTGATGGAAAAATACCCCGCGAGAGAGAAATCCGAACGAAAGGGAAAACGGTTAGATTGCCCAGGTACATTGTTCCGCGACGCTAAGTGAATTGGCTCGGAGGAATATGAAAATAGCTTCTGAAATACTCCATTGCACGACGGAGGGAATCTCGAAATTTACAAAGCTGGTGCGGCCGAAGAAAACTGTAAATCAGTGCGCTTCCATTTTCCACAGAGCGAAATATCATCGCTGAAAAATTTATCTCCGACTGAAAACTGATATTACGTACTCGTGCAGCATGCGCGGTCCTATCTACCCTAGACGCTTTAAAGTGCTCGTAAATATCTTCCGTGTGGAGTGGGTAGTTTTACGAATGGCCGTGTTAAGATTGTTTGGAAACAACTTGACCCAGTGGAAATAAACTCGGCGTTATCACTGGGCTGTCTCCTCCGAACGAAAAGGGGCCATTATCAACGCAAGCACCTATACAAAATACGATTTCATCTCGACGAAAAACGTAAATCGCCATTGTGCGGAATGCGATTGTCAACTAACCGAGCCAGCTCTGATAGTGGGAAAGATGCAGTAAAATACAACGAGCCGTTATTCTGGCTGTTCGAAACACATGAGAACACGTGTTTGAAAGGACTCTATTGGGACAGTGGCGCTCGAGTATTCTCGGTCTTTAAAGGTGCTTACAGACCAAATGTTAGTAAAAATAATTGTTATTAACATATAAACATGTTGATAACAATAAAGTTTGTAACGAAATGAGATGACCTAGAAAATATGTTACCAACATTGTTGACAACAATGTCGTTAACTTTTTTGTTGCCAACAATTCTTCCGTCTGTTTTATTTGGGTCTAGTTCTCTAACAATGTTATCCACAATGTTAGTCACAGATGCCGGTTTTGTTATCGCTCATGGCTCGATAACAAAACTCAGTGTCGCCAACAATGTTACTAACAGTGTTGACGGAAAAAATAACTATGTTACAGAAAATGTTGGCAACAATGTTTCCAATAACATTTCGGGGGAGGAATCGTTATCAACATTTTTCAAGTACCGTAACAATGTTATTAACAATTCCTCGCCCGATGTTGATAACATTGTTGCCAACAATTTTGCGTTCGGTGTGAAAGGAAAGTTACTGAAAAATGCTAATAACAATGTTTTCAACAATGCTATCGTCCCGTCTGTAAAGGTCTTTTACAGAAAAAAAATGAACTAATGAACCGAATGGATTCATATGAAAAAGAAGGTATTTTATGTCTAGGTATTTTTATACCTAGACCTAAAGCAAATTATATATATATATTTTTTAATCATTCTTGTAGACCCTAGCTTAAAAACAATCTTTTAACCAACACAATTTAAATAAATGACTAACAGACCTGTGATAATTACGCTAATTTTAAGTATCTTCAACATTCCTGCCTGATGTCATAAACTAGTTATACCTAGAAGTCCAATAATATCTTTAATAAATTATGTTTGTCTGCCTTGGATTAGAAATAAGTGCAACAAAAATGTGACATCCTATCATAGATAACAGAGATACTAAGTTACCATGTTCCTTATCAACTCGTGTTCCTATTATGTGATAATTCTAAGGTTTTATTAAATTTTAAATGACTAAACTATTCTATTCTAATCTAAATTCTTGTATTCTACCTGAAAAGTAAGTTACCAAAAACATAATGCAAAATAACTAAGTAAGTAAGCGCTATTTTATTTTCCAATGATGTAAACTTGCAGGACAAACCTACCACGGGGATTTTTAACCAGGCAGACAACAAATTTTAGCAAATAAGCCAGACATGGCCGTGGATACCTTGGCCACGGTGCTACGAAAGTTAGATTATCGGATATGTAGCCTAGTACCTCCATGATGAACTTGAAAGTATCAAGGTGAATTTTTTATATAGGAAGCCCTGATGATGCCCGAATGGGCGAAAGTGCTTGGCAAGCCGACAATAAAAAAAAAAAAAAAAAACAGGAGAACAAGTCGCCTTGGTTTTCTTGCCCTCAACCCCAACAACGAATAAAAAAGAAGCATTGAAATATCGGAAAGGATATTTTCATCACGTTATTCATGGCCTGCAAAATCCGATTAAAAATAGGTTCTGCAAAAATGATTTTGTAGTGGTTTGTTTTTATTTTTCATCTATTATTCAATAATGAACCATTGAAATCGTTCAGGAAAATCTAACTCCCTCCAAAACTTTATAACATTTTATCTTATCTCCATTTATACTATTATTTTATTTTTATCATTTATTTTATTTCAAAAATTATATATATTTCAAGGCATGTGGAATCCGAATATCAAACATTTTGATCGTCAGCTGTCAATAATTTTCTGACAAAACTATGAGAGCTAAACTCTTGAAATTTTCGCCAAATATCAATCTTGGTCTAACCATGGCTCGATTTTTTCATCCTAATCGCTACGTAAATTTTAACGGAATTTTCGAGCGCGGGAAAATTCATATGATCCATAGGTTTTCAGACTGATGAGTATTCGGTATCAACTTCTATCAAATTATCGCACCTTTCATCTAGAATTTGGAAGATTGAGAATTTTTGAAGCTATATAAATTTTTCGATTCTTGTTGGAATAACCGCCAATCACTTTCTTTAGCTTGGGCGAATAATTTAGCTTTTAATTTGAAAACTGAGAAAAACGAAATTTGTTTCAAGTTGCCATTGCTGCTCCAGAGTCTTTCTTTATAGTTCCTTACTGTTTTTCGGTGGGAACGTTCACTAAGGTTCGGAATGGATACTGTAACAAATGATGGATGGTCATCTTAAATCATTAATGATGCAAAGGATACATTACAACACAATTATTTGCAGGTTTTTAATTGTTTATTATATTTTTTTATATATTTTTTTTAATATTATTATTTTTAATCATTATTATTATTAAATTTTTTATATTATTATTATTACTTCCATGTTTACGTAGTAAATGGAAGTATTTTATTCTTTTATGTTATTATTATTTTTTATTATCATTATTTTTTCATCATATTTTATATCATTATTTTTCGTGACCCGTGAATTTTTTTGTTTGCCTCAACCCAAACAGCCTAAGAAAAAATAACCACTTGCAAAAAATGGTTATAATTTTCGCACAAATAATTTCCAATTTTAGCCAAACTTGTCTTTGAACCAATAGTCTTTGTAGTGAAGTCTTCTGGCAGAATTACAAAAGCTCTGGAAGAACGTAAGATAATTAATCCTGATTGTTAAGGGATTTCGCTCGAGAAACTCGACGCGCCGCTGTGAGAAGAAAATCGAGAGAGAAACCGCAGGAACAGCGGAGTTGCGTACGGTAATTAAATTGTTTCCTCAGCTCGTCGAGGATAACTCGATGAGTTTTAAGCTAAAAAAAAGCAATATATCGCACATATTGGACGTAGCTAGGAATTTGATGGCCAGAAAAACAACTTCCCAGACATACGTTGGTGAAGATTGGTAATTGTTTAGGGGAACAGTGAATGAATGAACGAAACTTTATTTTCGTTTTTGGGTAGTCGCTTCATATCTTCTTGGTTTTGAAGTTTGCGGGGAAGAAAAACTGGGCAACTCATTCTCCTTTTTCTTTATTGCACTGTAGAAAGCCCTGATGATGCCCGAAGAGGCGAAAGTGCTCGGCGGGCAATAAAGAAAAAGGAGAATGAGTTGCCCAGTTTTTCTCCCCCGCAAACTTCAAAACCAAGAAACTTTATTTGACTACGAGACGGAAGAGTAGAAGAAGAAAAAAGCACAGGAACATTACAACAAAAAAAACGCTGCAAATGATTGTACAGTGGTTTATTATTATTTCGCTTCAATATTGATTTAAGAAGACCATCCATTTGTCATTTTAAATATTCCGAAAATTTGTGAACGTTCCCACCGAAAAACAGATGGTAACTATAGGGGAAAAATCCGTAGCAACTATCGTAATTTTAATTATTTTTATTTTTCTTAATTTCCTAATTAAAAACTAAACCTGTTGCCTAACGATACAGCTGGAGAGAGTGTTTAACGACCATTCCAATGAGTATAGAACGATTTTTATAGCTCCAAGAACTCTCGAGTTATACCCTCGTGTCAAATTTCTGAAAATCTCCCAAATTTTTCACAAAAGCTGCGATAACTCGAGAACCAATAAAGCTATCGACCCGGCGATGGTCTCATTCGATTCAGCGTCCAAAAATCTATATAATTTGATACCACGTACACATTTCTCTGAAAACCCTTGGAAAATATGAATTTTCTCCCCCTCAAAACCCCCCAAAAATACCCTTAAAATTGAGCTAGCAAGTTGGTTCAAGAATTGGGCCGTCGTAGGACCGAGATTGATTTTTGGTGAAAATTTCAAATTTTTAGCTCTTACAGTTTGGCCGGAAAACTGCTAACGGCGTACGGCGTACGGCGGACGGCGTACGGCGGACGGCGTACGGCGTACGGCGTACGGCGGACGGCGTACGGCGGACGGACAGAAATTTTTTTATTGGATATTCGGATTCTACATGCCTTGAAACGTAAAACATCAAATTTTGAGGGGGGGTTATAAATTTTTTTTTCTTGGGCGATTACAATGGTTTATTATTGAATAATAAACCAAAAAATATATATTGAAAAATCATTCTCGAGCTTTACTGATTCTCGAGTTAATTGGCTGTCGAATGTGGGAGATTTTATAGAAATTTGACAAGAGGGTATATCACGAGAGTTCTTGGAGCTATAAAAATCTTTCTATACTCATTCGAATGGTCGTCAAACACTCTCTCCAGCTGTATCATTAGGCAATAAATTTAACTTTTAATTAGGAAATTAATAAAAATAAAAATGATTAAAATTAGGTACCATAGTTGCTACTGAATTTTCTCCTATAGTTACAAAACTGTTTTTTGGTGGGAACGTTCACAAATGGTCGGAATAGTAACTAGCACAAATGGATAGTCTTCTTATATTATTATTGAAGCGAAGGAATAATAAACCACGGTACAATCAATTGCAGCGTTTTGCGTCGAATCCGAATTAAATTTTCGAAGTAAAATGCTTCGTAGTGCAAGCTCGGAATCAATAGGTAAAGACGAGCGTTCGATTGTTGGTCCAACAGTCCATTTACATTCGAGTTGTAAACGGAAGGACGTGCATAATGCATGAGATGAGCTAAGAGCCATCGAGAGACAATGGCATGGGCAATCAGATCGTACCAGGCAATAACTCGTAATATTATGCAACACATTGCCTCAACGTTGATACAAACTGATTAGTTGCCTAATTTTTAGATGATTGCGGAAAAGAATATCAGGGAGTATAAAGGTGCTTACAGACCAAATGTTAGTGAAAACATTGTTATTAACATAAGATGTTGATAACAATAATGTTTGTAACAAAATGAGATGATCTAGAAAATATGTTACCAACATTGTTGGCAACAATTCGTTAACTTTTTTGTTGCCAACAATTCTTCCGTCTGTTTTATTTGGGTCTAGTTCTCTAACAATGTTATCCACAATGTTAGTCACAAATGTAGGTTTGTTATCGCTCATGGCTCGATAACAAAACTCAGTGTCGCCAACAATGTTACCAACAATGTTGACGGAAAAAATAACAATGTTAGAGAAAATGTTGGCAACAATGTTTCCAGTAACATTTCGGTGGAGGAATTGTTATCAACATTTTTCAAGTGCCGTAACAATGTTATTAGAGAGTTTTAGTGACTTTCGCGTTTTTTGAAAACTTAAACGTGCGAGATTTGGTTACTTTGTTAATCATATGTCTCTAATGGTCACAACAATCCGCCATCCACAAGGCGGTAACCATAAGAAACGTATGATTTAATGCTGTGAAAGGAAAGTTACCGAAAAATGCTAATAACAATGTTTTCAACAATGCTATCGTCCAGTCTGTAAAAGCCTTAAGAGATGGCCAAATCGAACTAGGTATTGAGACATTCAGGGATATCTGATAAAGATACTGTAGTGGCCTCACCAATATATTTAGCACCGGCGATTCGTCATGACAACGGGACATCTGGGTATTTTCATATGTTCTAATTATTCAATATGATCTTCGAGTTTTGCTTGTCTTCTTCAATTCGCAATATACCGTTCTACAGTTTCGTTATTTAATGCGTGCATAATTTCTAATAATTACGTCACAACAGATACATAAATGGTTTCGCTCTCATTCTTCTTAAATCATTATTGAAGCGAAGGAATAATAAACCACTGTACAATCATTTTGCAGCGTTTTATTGGATATTCGTATTCTACATGCCTTGAAAAGTAGAACATCACAATTTTGAGGAGGTTAGAAAAAAATTTCTAGGGCGATCGCCATCGTTTATTATTGAATGACAAACCAATATAAATTATTCAAATAACCATAGTTGCTACGGAGTTTTTCCCCATGGTTACCAAACTGTTGTTAGGAGGAAGCGTTTACAAATTTTTGGACAAGTTATTATCACAAATGGATGGTCTTCTTAAATCATTATTGAAGCTAAGGAATAATAAAACCACCATTCTTTTTGTCCGACCGATTTTTCGGGAGAACTGTTTAACGAAAAATACCTTCCATTCTCTCGCCAGTTTATTTAATCGCTTTCGCCCACCTGAAATCCTTCAGAAACTCCGTCCTCGATCGAGAAAGAAATTATCACGCGAATTTCTACCTTGTTTCTTCAACTGATATCCCTTGGGCTCATGGACATCAAAAAGACGCGAATGTCTCGAAAATTTTCCATCGTTTTCATTATTACTCTCTATTATTACTCTCTATTATTACTCTCATTATTTTCATTATTTTTCCATGAATGTTCAAGTTTTGTTCGCTCGAAGGAAGCTCGATACTGACGCGGTTAAATCGGCTGCGAAATTGTAAGTTCCTCGAGGGATTTCCAAGCTCCTCGTCACTGTCATTTCTTCTCTTTATCGACTTCAAAGTGAGACGTCCCGACGATGGGCTAACTTTCGCAAAGCCTTTAGTCTCGCTGCTCAGTTTTGCCATCGTTCATTTATTTAAAGTTAATCGCGGACCCAACTCTTAGCTGGAAGTTGAGACAGAACTTGAGACTCGGCTCTTCGGGCTTTAGATCGATTCATCAGTCCTTAAGTGATGGAGAGTAGCCGAATCGCCGGTTTCGAACCGCCACTTTGCATCAGGAAGAGAGTTAGTCGTGTAGATAAAGGAATCGGTCATTAGTAGCTTACTAGAACTTCTTAGGACTAAACTATGTATTTATTGATATGAATTTACGCCGTCTCCGAGCCAAAAATTACAAATATGTCATTCAAAAAAGCGAAGAAAAAAACAGTTGTACGAATACTACATAAAAACTTAAACTAAAACTACTAAAAATTGTAAAAATTGTAAAACTAAAAATTGTAAAACTGTAAAATTGTAAAACTGTAAAAATTGTAAAACTAAAAATTGTAAAAATTGTAAAACTAAAAATTGTAAAATTGTAAAAATTGTAAAACTGTAAAAATTGTAAAACTAAAAATTGTAAAAATTGTAAAACTAAAAATTGTAAAATTGTAAAAATTGTAAAACTGTAAAAATTGTAAAACTAAAAATTGTAAAAATTGTAAAACTAAAAATTGTAAAAAACTAAAACTACTAAAAATTGTACGAATACTACATAAAAACTAAAACTAAAACTAAAACTAAAGCAATTCGATTGCTGTGGTGAGTTGGTAATATACTGGGCTCCATTTCCTCATTCTTTCTTTTGTGGGCCGAGATCTTTCGCCCATTCAGGCATCTTCACGGTTACATAGGTCCATCAGGTACCTCAGGTACATCAGGTTCATAGGTACCTGATGGCCCTATTGCGACGTTACCGGCTTAATACGGCCGATAATCGTACCCAAAACAAATTTTTTCTGGCCCCTTTTAAACGTCGCAAAAGTATATTTGAAAAAAAATAATAATAATAGATAAATATCAAAAAATTGAAGGTTTTCTTCTATTATTGGGGAAAATTATCATCAAACACCGAATTAAACAAATCTTAATTTTCGATGAAAATTTTTTAAATTAATAATTAAAAGAACAAGAGACTTCAGCGTAGAAATTAAAGCCCCAGATCCTTGTTATTGCCGGTTAGAAGGGAGGTGGAATGATTTTGAAAAAAACTATCCCATGCTGTGATTTTCCAGGGATAGAACGTGCGTGTAGCCATGGTTCAGCTCTTCAGCTATCGTTTAAGAGGCATCCCTAACTAGCAACATCTGATTTCTAGTGTTTGATGCCCCTAAAATAATTATTAAACCATCCCAACTTTTCGGTTAAAAACGGCGATCGTTAAAACATGGAAAGAAATTAGAGACCTAGGTACAAACGTTTTTAAGAGCTATCGACATCCAATTCAATCAATGGAATACATCAGCAGTAAAAAAATCTATCACCAGCAGGGAATCAAATAGAAGATTGTTCATTTTTCAAAAATATCTGAAACATCAACACGATCAAAAATAAAGAGAGAGATAGAGACAAAGCGCTTTTTTTGGCTCCAGAAGATAAGCAAAAATAATCTACACGCCCTACACTGCTGGCCGTCGCAGAGGGATGCAACCAACTCATTATAATCACATTTAAAAATCTCATATAACAAGGCAAAAATTAACTTAGGCACTAAAAAACCCCTTCAGACCTGATGGGTTGTATTATACAACCCAAAACTTCAACGAATTTTCCTCACGAATGTATTTATGTGTGTGGTTGCTATGGTTGGGACTCAATCTAATAACAACCTGAGTGATACGAAAAT
Source organism: Tupiocoris notatus (assembly GCA_037159825.1). Taxonomy (NCBI): domain Eukaryota; kingdom Metazoa; phylum Arthropoda; class Insecta; order Hemiptera; family Miridae; genus Tupiocoris; species Tupiocoris notatus. Next base: position 31,124 of record JASJUZ010000397.1, on the reverse strand, counting down.
TTTTCTCATTAACGAACTTATCATTTGTTTACGTCCGAGATACAATTAGTTTAGCTAAGTCGTGAGGTCGCAGTTGGTAAGGCGATACAAGTTTTTGCCATTTCTGGATAGTTGTTTATTATTATGCGCCTCAATAATTTTTTCCGATGGTATTAGGCCCTGATGGTTCATTTTATTCCATTATTTCTTCAAAAACCTCTTGTTAACGTCCGGAATCGAACGAAAATTGTGTGGGTTGTATACAACCCATTCCGACTAGGCTGTTTTGCGAATGGGTTCCTTTGAAAACGTGCTACTTTACCGTCGATCATTATAAATCATACTTAATTCGATGATTTCTTATAAATCTCATCATAAACTGTATCTTGGAAGTATTTACATGAAAATTAGAATAAAATCCTTCAAAATCATAGGTATTAGAGGTTTATTTCGCGGTTTGGATTATCTGACGCCATAATTCTGCTTCAAAATGGGGCTTAAAACAATCATAGGAAATCGTATTTACCCGCGACTAATAGTTTCAACTTCTTTAGTATTCGTGACTTTTAGGTTAGCTGTCCTTTCTTTTTGTAGTGAAGCAGGTCTGTGATTTCGATAATCCTCAAGACGTTGAACTCATCCAAGATCTCCTCGCAGGTATAAGAAAAAACATCGAACCCCTACAACTTCATTTTTTTGATTTACATTTCATTTTCGATTCCAAATTTTCAATCGAAACATCCAGAATTATATCGAAAGAGATACCTTCGTGTGATAGGAAACTTCCAAGACCTTACCAAAAGAGATACCTTTGTACGATAGAGATGAGACTGATGGCCTATTGCAAGTAATACGATCTAATGAAAAGTATGTTCCTATAACACATAATAGAAACACAAAAAAAAAAATCCAATTCGTTCCTACATATTTTAGGCAATAAAAATATTACATTCGTTGGTTTTCATCTGTTTGGTTAAATAGAAATACCGATTACGCTTGAGAGAAATCTATAACTCTCGAGTCGGTTTGGGTTGTATACAACCCACTCCCCTAAAAACTATTCGGGAGGGGGGAATTTTCGCAAAAAATATTTTTTGCCATACTTGAGGGTGTTGAATGCGAATGGAGCAAAGAAAATTTTTTTATCCGCCAGAAATAATTCAGGACTTAATTCAGCCGGCTGAATCTCCTCTGTGTCCATTGATGTGGCTATGTCGGACATCGCTCGAACAATACGAAGACAACGACGAGCTCGTGCAAAAGTTGCGGCCTTGCGAGATTTTACGCAGGCTGCAGAAGAAAAAAAGTTGACGCTTCAACAATGGCATCTCGGCTGTGAACGTATCTGGCAATGGGAACAGAAGGAAAAACAGAGCTCGAGGGTAGGATTCATCACGGCCGGATGAATCGACACTTTTCATTCTCCACGGTAGACATTTTCCTTTTTGATCGATACTCGGCCCCGCACCAACCGTTCTCATTTGTCTCGCTTTAATTATCCTCCGACGTGAGCGGAATCTTATCCAATTATTTCCAGATCTCCCGGCTCAATCGGCCGGACCGAAAGGTTCCCCGGTATCCGAGCGAGGTGGGAAATATTTCGTCGACAGCACCTACGAAAAGGTCATTCCTGATTAAGGAGACATCGCCCAATTAGTGAAGAGAACCGCTAGCAAGAAAGGTTGCCGCTCTCTCGCAATGAAAACACTCGACTAATAGGACCGGCCAGAATTGAATTAACGAGAAATCGTAAGAGTTTTTTCACTCTTTCCCATCGCATCGCGAATTCATCTTCGGACGAATTTTGCGCTTGAAAACGTACAGCTATATAGCCGAAATACTTTGGTGGAATTTTGGCCATTTTCTCTCTTTCCCTATTTTCAAATCGACCTTTCAAATTAACTTCTGGTAAATTTAAATAAAATTTAATCGACCGGATAGGAAGGTACCTGACTTGATTGCATTGTATTTATATTATTATGCTAAGTAAAATAAATCTATATGGATAGTACGGAGCTGGATCTAACGTGAGATGTTATTTATTACTAAGTGAAAAACGCTGCAAAAAAATGATTGTGCAGCAGTTTATTATTCCTTCGCTTCAATAATAATTTAAAAATATTATTCATTTGCGATAGTAATTATTCCGACCATTTGTGAACGTTCCCACCAAAAAACAGCTTTGTAACTATAGGAGAAAACTCCGTAGCAATTATTATAATTTTGATTTTTCTTAATTTCCAAATAAAAATCTGATTTTTTTCGCCTTACGGTATAGTTGAAGAGAATGTTCAACGAGCATTCCAACGAGTGTAGAACGATTTTTACAGCTCCAAGAACTCTCGAGTTATTACCTCATGCCAAATTTCTGAAAACCTCCCAAGTTCGACACAAAAGCTGCGATAACTCGAGAACCAATAAAGCTATCGACCCGGCGATGGTCTCATTCGATTCAGCGTCCAAAAATCTATAGAATTTGATACTAAATACACATTTTTCTGAAAAACCATGAAAAATATGAATTTTCTCCCCCTCAAACCCCCCAAAAATACCCTTATAATTGAGCTAGCAAGTTGGTTCAAGAATTGGGCCGTCGTGGGACCGAAATTGGTTTTTGGTGAAAATGGGGGTTAGAAAAAAAATTTTCTGGGCGATTACAATGGTTTATTATTGAATAATAAACCAAAAAAGAAAGTGGCACTTGCAAGGTTCTTATACAGTTAAAGCTCGAATTGAAAAAGTAAAGGAATTTGTAGTTAGGACGGTTTTTGGCGGAGCTAGAGTGACTCCAGTGGAAAACCAAAATTCGTAGGTTTAAATCGATTGAAAGCCTGGGATGATGTATACAAAAATTTGTACTATATTCGTCAGATAAAAACAAGTTCACCGCTGAATTTTTTTATTTATTTTTTATTAGGCCTTTATTTTAGTTTTATCGATTTTCTAAATTCTGCTTTTGAGAATTTAGGCCTGTTTTTCTAGGATAACTTTTAAACTGACTATGTTTACATAGGAATATCACTCGAAGTCAAGAAAAATCTATCAAAAACCTACAATTTGGTATAATCGAAGCTATAATAATGTTTAGCCCCTTGACGTAATTAGAGCTTGAAATAAAAACAAATTTTTTACCGTTTACCTGAATATAGCTCGAAAAAAATCTGCATGGTTTTTCTCTTCATTTTTATTCGATTCTAAATTGAGTTTCTTGAAATTTCCACCACAATAAATTCTATTGTTTGAACTTTAATAGTATGAAAATCCAAAAAATTGAAATAAGACTCTTTGATGTTGAAATTTGCTATTTTTCACCTGAAATTCTCATATTCTACGGCTAATTTCCTGTGAAAATAGTTGTCAAATCATAATTATAAAAAAATAAAAAACTGCCTTTTTTTGTATTTTGAATAAAAAAACTGAAAAAATGGATAAAACTTACAGGTTTTGACAAATTTCTGGTTGGAAGCAGCAAATCCTTCCCGGATGTTTTGGCGATTTTTGATGTGAGCTAACATCTATTGACTGACGGAAATGATCCCGTGACGCGATTTTCAAAGGAAAAGGACGTTATGGATAGCCAATGATTTTCAGCGAAGCAATTTCTACTCAAATTCCACTTTCTCTCGACTCGCAATACATTTCCAATCCAATTTCATTATAATTCCACTCAGCTTCATTTCCACTTCGAAAATTAAAAAAAAATAAAAATTAACGGGTCTATAAACAACTTTTAATTATTTATACTATTCTCTTAATTCTGCTGAGTAGCAGAAAGTAAAATGTGCTGAGTTTCAGGAAAATTTATGCAGTTTACCAGGTTTCGAAAAGTACTTTAATCTCTATCCCAACGCATTTATTCGCACGCACTTCTCGTCGGGCTTCTACTTGAGGACTGCGGCTGCCCGGAACTTCCTCTTTAAAGGAATAATGGATTTAACTCATTCCCTCCAACGACAAGATCGCTTGTAGTAGAAAATAAGATAAATGGCTTCCCGGAAATAAGGAAAAACTATTAAAGAATTATTCCCGAGAGATATTAGAGGGAGAAAAACCAGGTGACTCATTCTCCCATACTTTATTGGCTGGCCGAGCACTTTCGCCCGTTCGGGCAGCCAATAAAGGATGGATCGCCAGGTTTTTCTCCCCCTCACACCTCTCGGAAACATAACAAAATGCGACAACAAGGAAAAAATATAAATAAAAAATTATTGTTGGATAATGTGAACAAGTATTTGAGTATCAAATGATTTTTTTTTTTTTTTTTGTGGATACCTTTTGTTGTGGCCGTGGATACCTTGTAATGGTGCTACGAAGCCCTGATGATGCCCGAATGGGCGAAAGTGCTTGGCAGGCCAACAATAAAAAACAGGAGAACGAGTTGCCGTGGTTTTCTCCCCCTCAACCCCACCAACGAAGTATAAAATGATGAGAATAATTTAAAAGTACATAATTTCAGCACACTCATTCTCCAACAAGGGCAGAGCCCATACGGAGAATTATATTTCCAGAATTGTTGTAACCTATTTGTCAAAATCCGAGTATTATTATTGTATTGTTTGAACTTGAAAGGAAAAGAAAATATTTTCGAACATTGTAAATTTAATTTCCACAATCTACAATAATTATAACATAATTACGACACTCGTTTTTTATCCGAAGCTCGTCGAGAGCGCTGCGTTTTGGAATATTTTCTGCCAACGGTATTTTACAATAGGGAGCATAAAATGAACCCAAAAGGAAACAAGACGGAGAAAAGTCGTAAGGTTCGAGGAGAAGAATGCGAAGTCGTACAACCGGACTCGGGCAAGGATGCTGGGAATATTACATAATAAAAAAGAACCTCCCGTCCCGCGAGGTCGCATTTCTCTTCGTGAGGTTTTCATCTCTCGCTCGAACTAACGTCGTTGAGAAAAGGGAGCCGAAATGCGCAAAGTGTGTAATTCACGGGGAAAAATCGCCGTTTGATGGATACGGTGAATAATACGCACCAAACCGTTCCTACTTGAAACGTATATAATAAATTCCCACAATCGAGTAATTTGCGTTGCCCGAGTTTCGAGATATATGAAAACGCATCAATTGATTTTGCAGCGGTTTATTATTCCTTCGCTTCAATAATTTTTAAAAAGTCTATCAATTTGTGATTGAAATTATTCCGAACATTTGTGAACGTCCCACCGAAAAACAGATTGGTAACTATAGGGAAAACCCTTTGGCAACAATAATAATTTTAATCATTTTTATTTTTATTAATTTCCAAATTAAAATCTAAATTTTTCGTCTTAAATCTCTGCGAATTATCGTACAGTAGTTTATTATTCCCTTTAACCTTTGCTGCGGATTTTTAGGTCGTGATCGAACCGCTGAGCGAGGGCCAGTAGTGTTCCAAATGTACAGGTGCGTTGGCCGCGTGCGCCGTACAGGAATTGGAATTCGAGCCCTTATCTGTACTTATCCATAGTACTGTAATTGCGGCTCACGCGGAGAGCGCGCGGCGCCTCTGATTACAGTATTTCTATATTATGATCGGTATTTAATATTATATTATTAATATAATGAAATGGTGCTTGATATAAAAATATATAATAATTTTATATTACGTCACATTTTATTATATTATAATGAATATCGGTACCTATAATATATTATAATAAACATTAGATTATTTTATAATAAATTACTAATCTATATTATATTAGTATTATAATATAGGTATAATATTGTATTGTAATAAATGCACTCAACCCTCACCACTGTTCCGTGTTTCATGTACCATCTGTTCAAATAATACAACCATAAAAAAATTCAAATCTAATCTAATTTTTAAAAAAATAATAATAATAATTAGTGATATAATTACCTTGAAAAAGCTTCGTAGAAACTCACGAAAACGCGATAAAAATTCGAGAAAACGAGTTGATAGTCAGACGAAAGCACACACATATGAGTGACATATGAGTGATGGAATTAGACCTCAAATAATTACCCACCCGCGGCCGACCTCACCTGGCCCTTCAGATGATTCAAACCAAGTGCGTGAAATAAGAACTGAGTCAAATCCGTGCGCGAAAACGAAGCGAAGGTAGGTTAAAGAAAATAAAGCTCAGGTTAATTGACTTCGCCGGTACATATGAATCACGCGTAGGTCGCGTGATCCGCAGCGAACGTGTTTTAACCTTTGTTGCAATAAGTAATAATGTTTATAACAAGTTTCCGTTTCGGGAACAGGCAGAATATTTCCTTGGAGTAGCCACTTCTTCCGAAGTGGACTAGCTCTCGCAATCGTCGAAGATTTTAAAAATTTACGTCTCCCTCATCATTCAATACTTCTTCGTCCATTAAATTCGCGATAAGACGCAACATGGCTCAGGAACGAACTTCCCTGAAACTATTCGAAAATACGAGATTCAAAGTGGAACTGCAAAACGCATAGCAGATAATAAAATATTTCGCAACGTTTAAAAGCCCGCTGAAGTAAATCTGTAAATTTTAACGCGCCTAGCCTTCTAGAATAAAATTAAATCTCCTCGCCAACATGTCTCTCGGGTTCCGTTCTTTTACAACATGTTTTCCCTTCAGTTCACCATACGTTGCCACTCAATGGCTGAGATGATTGGATGCTCGTCCGAGGGTGAAATCAATCGGTCGTGAGATGAGGCCGTGTCGTGTGGCTAGATAGCTTCCGCGATGCGCCGGCTGCGGTTGGAAGATGCAGGTTTTTACGATCCGGTTGATTGAAAAACCTGACGGGAAAAATATTTATCGCTAACTTTCAGCTTCGATGGATATACGCTTTTGATACGATACGTGGACGAGAAAAAAAACTCGAATTAAAAATAAAACAAAAAGCTCGAAAACGTCAAATGTGCGAAATATACTTTAAGTTCTATAGATAATAAAAAATTATTATTAGAAAATCTTATCGCTAAAAGTCGTTTTTTTTTTTTTTTTTTTGTCCAGAGATTGGGATTTTGTCAGTCTGTTTGACATAAATCGCCATATCTCCCTGGAAAATGGATGAAACTTGATGAAATTTTTAAGAAATGTTTTCCTAATGAATGAGAAAAATTAGCTTTAGCAAAATTTCGAAAAACGCACGATGCATTTGAGATATAGCCGTTCAAAGTTTTTGCTGTTTTGATTTTTACAGGCTATAAAAGTCAACATTTTTCTACGTTCAAGGTCCTAAAATGTTCGTTTATGGGAGCGGATGATCCTTGATTTTTCGTCCATTGGGTCACACCGTACCTCAACGTTACGAGCTTTTTTCACGGTTTCACTAGTTTGTATATTGTATTTTGATTTTTATTGGCTGGAAAACTCAATGTGTTTGAACGCTCAAGGTCTTGAAATGTTTGGGACGGCGATTGAATGATGCCTGATTTTTATTTAATGGGTCACATACGGTACTTCCGCACGTGTCGCAGTTGCATTATTAACTTCGAGGATTTAATTTCAATCTATTCTATTTTTAAAATGAATAACCTATCATTCGTGGAGTATCCAAAATTCGCGCATCTCAAAACGAATATTTCCAAGGCTAAAAAAAATACAATTCCCACGTCGAGGCTCCTATCGCTCTTCATAATAATTGAGCACTCGGACGCGAAACGGACAGACGGGTGAGAAATTTTTTCTTCTTTTGACAAAATGTGCCACGCGCGTGTAGTGAGATCTCGTGAATAAAATATTAGCAGCTTGACACCGCTCGAATCTTCTCGTTGTTACGACGTGAAACGAAAGCCAATTGGGACGGTTGAAATGAACGCATCAGCTCAAGAGTTTGTCGGAAAATGTAATTCTCGTCAGAGCGGAACGTGCATTTGAGTAGAAATGAATTCAGCCGATAGACAGTGGAAAAATATCTCGCGGCTCGGTGAAGAAAAATTAAATGGCGCAAGAACGAATTTCATCCAAGTGGATTCCGTCATTAATTACGCATGAAATGTAAAAGTCAAGCTGAATAAATAAAAGGGCCGATTTTCATCAAATGAACCGACTATTTGAATAACTGATCTTTTTTGTCCGTTACTTGATGTTGTGGGCTGTTGAGCGAGGGAGTAATTCGACATTTTGCTCATCATTTTCCCTCGAATATAATTTGTAGAATTTTCATCGAAAAATCGCCCTCAAAACTCCTTCAAAAGTATATCACGCTCGTTTACTCAACCATCTCATCTCATTTTTTTTATTATTTTTTTTTTTTTTTTTTTTTTTTTTGATTTATTTTATTTATTTATTTACCTCTTTTTTTTTTTTTTTTTTTTTTTTTTTTTTTTTTTTTTTTTTTTTTTTTTTTGTTGAGTGACGATTGAGTTTTAACGTAAGGGTCACATAAATTCTCATGGTAATTAAATCCGCGTTATTTAAACATTCTGTTTAGAATTTTATGACCCTTCCTTATGTTGAAATTTTTCACTGGGCATATTCTACTGGCTGCAAAAATTAATCTTTTGACTTTCATAGGTTGATGGAAGTTCTGTCGATGCACACCACTGATTTATTACCTACCTATATTTTTTTATTTTTTTATTTATGAATATTATTTATTTTTATTCAATTTTTTGCAGAGAGGAGATTTGGCGTTGTGCGATTTGACCATCACGTACGAGAGGAGGAGCGCCGTAGATTTCACAATGCCATTCATGACTCTAGGTAATTATCAATATAAATAATCCACCACAATCATTTTATTTAATTTCGAAGAATTCTCATCTTCTAAATAATTCTTCAATCTAGAATTTCTCGGTCTTCTCCTTTTCGGCAGTTTCTATCCTCTTGATCGCGTTTACAGTATAAAATTATTATGGTCGTGCAATAATATCTATAATGTAGTAACCGCCCGAAATGCCGAGAGAAAATTCGCTTCTCCGATGGTAAAATAGGTAAGCTACGAACCTAACAATATGTTTAGGCGGCCCGATTATCCGCAGATTAAAATACCCGGGACGAAAATTTCCGAGAAACTGTCGAAAATTTCGCTTCCAGCTATCGCCACGAGCTCCCCCGCGATTCGATGGAATTTATCGATCAGAGGGCTTCTATCTCATTGGCAGCTATGGAAGGGAAGATCGAGAGACCGGCACGCATACATTCATTTAGGGGGAATCCTCAGAATCCGGGGAACTTCTGAACTGCGGTAGCTCAAGGAGCAAGGACAGAGTATTATGGTTGAAGACGAAGCGAAGGGGCCGATGTCGAACCAATATAATGGTCTGTTGAAAGCATTTTCAAACTAACCCCTCCTTCTTCGCAAATGGCCCCGTCGGATGACCGAATGATGCGCAGATGGAATGTCGAAGAGTTATTTAATTTTATATCCAAGAAGGATCAAGCTTCTAAGTAATATTTTCCAAGAATAATCTAAGCATTTCGGTATCAAGCTGGCAAGACACGCATGTCCCTTTGATAATCGACAAGGCATTATTTCCGTTCAGAAATAATTTTCGTTAGTGGACGATATTTTATTAATGGTTTGGAAAACGCTATCAACCAGACTATGGCCTGATACATTGAACTGAACAAGTAATGTTTTCCTAAATGATTCCTATGCTGCCCTTGGTCAGCTACTTCGCTAATTGGCTTATTGTTCAATAAGAAAATATTGTTCAAAATTTTTCTAAGCCCAAAAAAAATTGAATTGAGAACTTTGATTTTTTTTCAAAATTTGATATTTTACTTTTCAAGGTATGTAGAATCCGAATATCCAATAAAAACGCTGAAATGTTTGGACAGTGGTTTATTATTTCTTCGTTTTAATAATGATTCAAAAAGATAATCCATTAGTGATAGTAATTATTCCGAACATTTGAGAACGTTCCCAATAAAAAACACCTTGGTAACTATTGAGGAAATTTTTATTTTTCTTAATTTCCTCACTAAACGCTATATTTTTTGCCTAACGATACAGCTGGAGAGAGTGTTTGGCGACCATTCAAATGAGTATAGAACGATTTTTATAGCTCCGAGAACTCTCGAGTTATACCCTTATGTCAAATTTCTGAAAACCTCCCAAATTCGACACAAAAGCTGCGATAACTCTAGAACCAATAAAGCTATCGACCCTGCGATGGTCTCATTCGATTCAGCGTCCAAAAATATATTGAAATTGATACCAAAAACCTCCCCGAAAAACCCCCGAAAAAAAACTGAAACCGAACCGAAACCGAAAAACCTTGAAAAATATGAATTTTGTCCCCCTCAAAACCCCCAAAAATGCCCTAAAAATTGAGCTAGTGAGCTTATTGAACCGTTGTGAGGCCGAGGTTGATTTTTTTTATTGTAAAACAAATTTAGTTACAGATTCGACTCTGTAATTGAATAGAATTTTCGGAAGTTAAGTGTGGAAAATCACGTCGTTCAAGTGGTGTCCATTGTTGGTGATGCACTGCTGGAGGCGTTCTTGGAAGTTTGCAAAAACTCTCGTTCCGAGTTGATGGTAACAGCATTTCCAATAACTTCAAAGAAATAAGGGCCGATGACGCAAGTTGGGATACAGCAAACCAAACTGTCACTTTTGGGCTGTGCAGAGGTCTTTCGTGTAATTGTCGCGGATTTTCAGTAGCCCAATAACGACAATTCGTTATCTCTGACAAAACTGTCATAAGCGAACACGCGGTGCTCAAGAGTCCACGGCTCCATGGTTCCAACTAAAGAATAATGCTAGGGCCTCACCAATCAAGAGGCACCCTCCTCTCGTATGTCGGCGTAGTGGGGGAGGAATACTAGCCATTTCAAAAGCGTCCGTCCTTTATGCCGCACCTTGTAGTATGGCCGGAAAAGTGTTGAAGCGTATGGCGTACAGACAGAATTTTTTTATTGGATATTCGGATTCTACATGCCTTGAAACGTAAAACATCAAATTATGAGGGGGTTAAAAAAAATTTTCTTGGGCGATTGAAATGGTTTATTATTGAATAATAAACCAAAAATTCTGTCTATCTGCCGTACGCCGTCAACACTTTTCAGGCCAAACTATAATAGCTGCATTCTTGAAATTTTCATCAAAAATCAAATCCCGCCCTCACGACCGCCCAATTCTTGAACCCCATCGACTAGCTCAATTCTGAGGGTATTTTTGGAGGGTTTTGAGGGGGAGAAAATCAATATTTCCTTGTGTTTTTCAGAAAAATGTGTATTTGTTATCTATTTGAATAGATTGTTGGACGCTGAATCGAATGAGACCATCGCGGGGTCGATAGCTTGATTGGTTCTCGAGTTATCGCCCCTTTTGAGTTGGATTTGGGAGATTTTCACAAATTTGGCACAACCAGTGAGTGTAGAATTACTTCTATACTCACTGGGTATACCTAACTAGAGAGTCCTTGGAGCTATAAAAATCGTTCTATTCACGTTGGAATGCTTGTCGAACACTCTCTTCAACTATACCGTAAGGCGAAAAATTCAGCTTTCAATTTGGAAATTAAGAAAAATAAAAATGATCAAAATTACAATAGTTGCTACGGAGTTTTCCTCTATACTTAGTTACCAAGCTGTTTTTCGGTGGGAACGTTCACAATTGTTCGGAATAATTACTGTCACTAATGGATAATCTTCTTAAATAATTATTTGAAGCGAAGGAATAATAAACCACTGTACAATCATTTGCAGCGTTTTTCTTTTCGAGTTACCGTTTAATTCTCTTGTTCCAGGGATAAGTATCTTGTACAGTAAGCCGCAGAAACAGCCGGCGAATCTGTTCTCATTTTTGCTCCCGCTTTCTCCCGACGTTTGGATCTACATGGCAACAGCTTACCTTGGAGTTTCCCTTCTGCTTTACTTCCTGTCGCGGTAATGTTTGAAAAACCTTTGCCTTTTTTACGTTGCATTTTCATACGCAATTCCCATCGCTTACACTTCGTAAATCAAGAAACGGAATTAGGAATCTTGACCAAACTTTCGGTTCAAGTAGTTTCAAAGTCTCTGAGCACTCTTTTTTTTTCTTTTTTTTTATTTAATTTTTTTTTATTTTAAATTTTTTTTAATTTTTTAATTTTTTTTTAAGTTGAGGATGAGACAGGATTTGTTCGGTTTTTCTTCTCGCCAAGTGTTAATTTCAACAGTTAAACAAAAAAACGCCCACCTCCAGTTGAGAAGAACAGACTTTTGCGAAAGTGAATAAATTCAGAATCTTCCAATTTGAACAATTCCCTTAACGAGTGCTTATAAAAATCCTCCCCGACAGTCTAACTGTTATAAATAATAAATATTGTATATTATTATCACGTTATGAGTATTCTGTGTCTGTTAAATTATGATTTTATTGCAATTTTCAAAGAGAACTCATTGGCAATTTTCGCGACCGATTAGCTCGATAATCTCATGTGTAAACGCTTTATGCCTTCTCTCGATTTCAAACACTCTCAATTTTTAACTAAACTTCCTAATCGCTCTAATGGTTTTGACCGAGAAACATTTTTAGTTATTGCATTGAATTATTCAAAGCTATTATAGCGTCCATCTCTTGGAAATGTTCATCAACTGTGACAGTTTGGTCACGTTGAACAGATCCCGCTCAAAGGGCTTGACGATATCAAAGGAAAAATTTAATAAGATCTCAACGGGCCCACTAGAGCTGAGCTAATTGAAAGTTTCTAGCTCATCTTCACGTAATACGGGAATCTCTTGTACGGCTAACTTTTCCCCTCATTTTTCTCGTCGCCCGTTCATTACGTTTTTTAACAATAATCTCCATTTCCTCTGAACAAGTTTTCATAAAGCTTCCTGCGAATTTTATTCTAACTTATATTGCTTTTAGCGCAATGAGAAAATTATTATTTAAAAAGAAAGAGAAAATTAATAAAACGTCGTTATGCTTTTTTTCCGAGAAAAAAAAAAATTTGCGCTCGTTTAGTAATTTTCTATCGAGGACATTCTCCTTTTCATGCTCACGTTCACCTTAAGCGCTTTTGATTTCATTGTCATCGAATATATCTTACCATTTATGTAGGTACTTTGACTAATGAGCTGAAATCGTTGAGTAATTTTTTTTGTACTGAAGTGAGGCTGCTTAGATATAAGAGAGATAAAATTAAAGTTGGGCGACTTTTGAACGGAACTACAAAGATATATTCGAGGAAAATCCTCATTTTAATGATTCCGAGCCGAAGCTCACTAGAGAATTCATTCGATATTTAGACGTCTTTTGGACGAATTGTTAAACGTCCGAAAAATTCGGCCGTCGAAAACTCGTGGGATTCGTTTCAACGGGCTCATCCGCTTCTTTCAATGTAACTTCAAAGAGATTCGGGTATTCCTGCGATAAACCGGTTTGGAATTGGACGCGTCAACGAGAGCATTTACTTGCTTCCATGCAAATTAACCAAGCGCCGTTTCCAATTAAAAGTTGACCGACTCGGAGAAACAAACCCGAAAATTGTTTTTACGACGACGTACAATATTTTTCACATGGCGAAAAATCCGCTTCCGAACCGAAGAGCAGGGGATTGCTGCCAATTTTTTGAATAAAGCTTCATCGCCCTTATTTCGTCCCGTATCGGTGAAAAACCTCTCGTGAAAGAAGTTGTAACGTGTCGCTTTAGCGAATATGCCGCACACCGCCAATGTCGCATTCTGGGTAAATACGAGCGAACGCTCTGTCGTTTGTAAAAGGGGCACGCTTCAATATTCCTGCCGGCGAGGTCGTTAACGGTAGAAACCGTGCGTGTAACCTTTTGAACAACTTTTCGACCCGAACGACGGGAACGTCTAGTGACGCGCGGTTATTTCACTTTCCATACCTTTTCGAGGTCGATAGCGTGAGATGAGGGGTGATATTTGTTTATTGTTTATTTGTTTATTTACGGGCAAGCCCAATGACATTTGAAAATATTTAAAAATAAATAAATAAAATAAAATAAAAATAAGTTATATAGGTAATTAAAAAAAAATTAAATTAAATAAAATTAAAAATCAAAATAAATGAATAAATTATAATAATATGATATATAATTAATTAATAACAAATTAATAATAATTAATGAAAATATTTTAATTAATATACTAATTAATTATTTTTAATAATATATTAATTAATAGTTAATTATATGATATATAATTTATTATTATAATAAATTATAAATTTAAAAAGGTTTTGAGCCATCTTTTTTTCTTCAAGCGAACAGTAGCCCGTTTCAAAACAAAAGCGAATAAGCGTCGTTTTTCAGGGGGGGGGGGGAGTAAATTTCCATCCTAGCGTCGCAAGTAAATTAGACTCATAAACGTGAGATAAAGGAGGCTTTATTTCGTTCCTTTACAGCATCAACAAACGCACCATCACTTAAAACAAAATAGCGCCAACGATCAATTCTATTCAGCCTCACCGGTCGTTGATTGACAGATTTCCTCGGTTGAAAATTCAATCGCCGCCCAAACATGAGATCGGGCGCTTTCTCCGTATGGATACTCAATTTTCAGCACGAAAAATGAAAAGAAGAGAATCGAAATCGCCTCTCTCCATCATCTGATAGGAAATAAACGGTGAAATCAATCTACCAACAGTCAGTCTTTATCTACTATTCATGCCGTCGTTGAAAGGTTGTACGGCGATTTCTACTCGAGCTGCCGATAAGCGCGGATCGCTGTCGAGATAACTGCGGCTATAATTACATCGTCCCCTTGATTATTAGCCGCGTGCGATAACAGGAGGTAATTAACAGAGAGCAACTTGCTGAAGGGATACCTATTAATTACGCTGTTGAATGGAGATAAACGCGATTTTCAAACATTTCCGCCCCGCTAGGTAAAGCTAGTGAGCCGGGGTTGTATTCAAATTGACTATAATCAGCGTTCTAATTCCGTAGTCATATGAGAGATTTGCGCTTTTGAAATTGCACTGTTCCGAGGGGATTCGAATTTTTTCGAAATCGGATTATTATGGATGAAATAGCGTGATTCGTGCAGTGAATTCATCGGCAAACATTGATGAATTTATCTTGAAATGAAAAATCTCATTGAAGAAAAAATTGCAATTTGCAGTCTTGATCGATTTATTGAACCATACTTGGATTTAAAACAACGTTCATTCGACAAAATAAATCGATCGATTCGCTCACCAGTAGGTATTCCATAGATCGTATAAAGATGGCCGAATTCAAGTATTTATTAGCAATGGTGAAGAAATGAAGCAAAATTAATTATCAGCCCTCGCGTCTTTTTGTAGTTTTATCAGAAGTGCCTTCAAACTTTACTTAATAAACCAATTAAAATTACTGCTTTGGTTAGAAGGAGAGACAAAAAAGTGGCTCGTTATACAAACATCCTCAATGTTTTAGCATTCATTTGTAAACTTTTTTATTCATTTTCATTTTATCATTATTATTATTCTTCGTTGTTAGGTAAAAAAAAAATTATTATTATTATTATTTTTTTTTTTATTGACTGAAGAAACTAGTATTGGAATTCCTGGGAACCATACTCGTATAACTAACAAGTTCGCAGTTCAGTTCAAAGTGTTTGACTGTTCTGAAGAAAAATGACTATTTTCACATTTATCTAGCAGCCTCACTTTCTTTCCGTTAGATTTACATGTTCGCTAACTTCTTAATCGCCTGTAGAAGTAGATTATGAATATTTTGCCTCGTAAATAATTGTTAACAATTTCGGAAAATTGGCCGCCGGTCGATTTTTCGTCCAATTTAAGAATAATTGTGTACAAATGAATTTAAGTTGCGGAAATTATTTAATTTCACATTGGTTCGAATGTGGAGAGCGTTCGAGATTTGACTAGACTTATGACTTCCTTTATAATATGACTTCCTAAGACTTACTTAATAGACTTATGGAAGAGTGCTACGCAGTACTTGGTAAAAAATAAAAATAATATAAAAAATAAAAATAAAATAAAAATAATATAAAAAAATAAAAATAAAATAAAAATAATATAAAAAAAAATAAAAATAAAATAAAAATAATATAAAAAATAAAAATAAAATAAAAATAATATAAAAAAATAAAAATAAAATAAAAATAATATAAAAAAATAAAAATAAAATAAAAATAATATAAAAAAATAAAAATTAAAAAATTAATTTTTACAACGAAAAAACTACGATTTTTTTAACGCCTAATTCTCTTCTAACGTACGGGAAAAAAATTGATGAGCATAAATAATAGAAAAAGTTCTTTCTTTCCCACTTAGAAAACTCAGGTTCGCGTATTCGAAGAATTGTTCTGTGGAAAATGGGTTCCAATGGCAAGTGAGCTCGGTGTATGAAAAATTTGGTAGCAGAAATTTGAGTACAATATGTGGAATTCGCATCAATTTCATGTTCCGATTTGTAATCATGAATCTGTCACGGTTTCGACTTTGCTCTCGGATAAGGATCGTCTCTCCTAGCCTACAGAGGTTCATTGTCGTGTGAAAACATGATCATGTTCCGATGGTGGTTGGGTAGTGATGCTGCGAGCCCGAGAGCGGTTGAATTAGTTCCGTGCGTTGTTCCCGCTGTGTTCCTTGTCGTAGTGCGTTTCCGTCAATTATTGGAATTTTACAACGAGGTCAGACGTTTCATTATTTGCAGTTTTTGTTTTTGGTCACGTTGTGTCGAGGCGATTTTAATTTTCTCTTCAGAGAGGTTTGCTCACCTCTTCAGAGAGGTTTGCGTTTTCTTTGAGCCTAGGTAGGAGTTTTATTTTAATTAACTTTTTGTAATTTAATGAGTGAACTTTTTATTTTTTATTTCTTTACGTATTGAGCCCTTCCTAGCGCTTACAAATCATTACCACACATCCTTCAAGGATACGTTTCCTCATAAAAAAATTAATTTAAAAATAATTGAAGGAAGAGTAGTCGAGAGAAGAGAATCCCGATCGAGAGGAAACAGGAAAAAGAGGAAAATTGCTGACGTCACAAGCCAAGTCTCATCATGCAGAGCGTCCAACTTCCATCCAACCCACCAAACGGCCTCTGTGCCCTATCTTCGAGGCTAGAAAATTGCTGACGTAGACAACGCGGTAGCTCCCATCGGTTGGAACCATTTTCCAAACTAGACAACTTGACCAAAATCTGTAATTTTTACAATAATGGTACTACAGGTCTCTGAGGGGTTATCCCAGGAGCGTGTACTTTTGGGAAAAAAATAAATCGACACTAACTCCCCATTTTGCTTTGTAAATAGTCCTAATTCTACCATTATTGACGCGAAGCAGTGTCAATTATATGCTCTCAAGCGTTTCTTGCTGAAATAACTTTAAAAACGCCCACGGTTAAAAAACGTCTCGAATAAAGGCGAATTTTCGCAAGTGCTGGAAAGGAAATCGACACTATTAAGTTGACTGCAAGGTCATTTGTCAATCAGCAAATAATGCGAAAATTCGACGATATAATTTTGCATCTGCTCTCTCGTCAATTTCACGAGGCTCACGTTAATTATTATGAGTCCAATGCTGATCGACGATTTAAAACGCTGCATGAGCAAGCCTTATCAGAACTGGGTAGATAGGCCTGTAAAGCTTAGGCGATCGCCTGGTCAAGATGCGCTTTATTTTGTACCTGCAGGATAAGGAAAAAATCCTCTCGAACCGTTCGAAATCACTAAAATCTTTCTCGGCCATTCTGTATAATTAATACGTTTCGTTTTATCCGAATGCACAACTTCTTCAAAATCGAATGATTCGAAGGCGTGGCAAAAATTACAAGAGTTGTTTAACGAATAATATCGGTAGTTACTCGGGAGTAAACTTCGGAATTACGGCGAACTTAGTGGACGCTAGCGGGTATTGTTATTCATGCCTCGTGCTCTCCGGCGTAATCTGGTCGGAGATTTTCTTACTCTAGTAACGTGCAAAGCGAGGGAGGAAAGGAAAAACTTGGCATTTGCTTCTGTAATGGCCCCAAGCTATTATACACCTGGACCCGATGTACTATTGTAGGAAGAAAATAAACCTTTTTTATCTAGAGCGGGAGAGAAAATTTCCGATTTTCCACTTGGATTTAATTAGGTTTCGAAGCAATAGAAAACGCTCAGGCGGATATTTCAAATTTAGATGCGTTCGGCTATTATTGATAAGCAGGTACATAACTAGCGCTCGATCGTTAATCTGAATCGTTAACAGTCAACGGGCGTTTGTAAACTAAAGAGGAAACCCGTTTTTTTCCTGAACGCAGACAGAATGTAAAAGTTTTTTCCCTGAAACGGAATTTTTTTTACAACCCTATATCCATCTAAAACTAGGAATGTGGATGTCCTCCATGGTTTGAATATGTACTCAAAACTCCAGTCAAATCTCGAAGGCTGCTTATGTGCTGTAGAACTAGCTTATTTTTTGTCGCTATTCGTAATTATGTTCAACTCGCTAATATATCCGACACATAATTTTCCATGTTGCTAACCAAGTTTTTTGTTTCAACCAATGGGGTTCGTCTGTTCTGTATGATCAGATGTTCTCCAAGCGAATGGGAAAACCCCCATCCGTGCAACCCCGACCCCGACGAGCTTGAGTGCACATTCTCACTGCACAACTGCCTTTGGTTTTCAATCGGTTCACTCATGGCACAGGGCTGCGATCTATTGCCCAAGTAAGGCGATCAAATCTATAATACCCCGCACTCTACGTACTTCTACTCGTTTGCCTGCATTGCAACCCTGTGCGGCCTGCATTGAGCCTGCTCGACTATTTCTGTCTCCTATTTCTTCTTCTTGAACATTATCCACATTTTTGGGATGAAGCTGAGAACGCACGGGCTCGGAATTTTGCCTTTCCTGTGAAACACCATCGAATGCCTGGCGAATGAAGACATACCCATTACAAGTTTCATCATCTGCCATTTATGTGCCATTGTTTGTTTGCGAGCTTTTCTATTAATCCGCAAATAGGTCATCTTCTTGGAGATTCATCGTCAGGGGATTGTAAAAAAGGAAGATCACCCGCCAATATTGCTGGAAGGGATTCCGTTTTTGTTCCACCAGCCTTAAACTCAGAATCAGTGCAATGGTTTTTGGAAGCCAAATTTTTGAACACTTTCTGTTTCAAATATGACAATCTCTGACGCTCGAATCACCAAACAGATGCCCACATTGCTGGAGCTTTTAATGTTGCAACCATTTGTGTACTAACATACATCTATCATTTCATCAAGAAGAACCTTTTGGCCGGGAAGATGGGTAAACGAAAAGGAAATTTCCTACGGGAAAATTAGTCGCCTAGGCCAGTAGTAAAAGAGAACCGTCAGACTTCTGCGCTCCCACAAGTGGAATGGATGTTGAATACTCTTCGTGTTCCAGGATCTCGCCCTTAGAATGGAAAAATCCGCATCCCTGCAACCCCGAGCCGGAAGTGCTCGAAAACGATTGCAAAATGACAAACGCGTTTTGGCACAATACTGGATCGCTTATGCAACAAGGGTCCGACCATGCGCCACAGTAAGCATTCCTACTCTTCGATGGTAAAATGGTTACTAGGCTTCTGAAGTTCATCTGAGGTTCTAGGGATGATGAGCTAAGATAGCTTGCTCTCCGAACTACACAACGGAATAATTCAAAATGGTTCTCAAACGTACACAAATCCCACCAATAGAATCTTATTACATGGGTGCGGTATTTTGACACATGGAAGCTAACTGCCGCTTGAATGTGAAAGAGGTTACAGCTATCACAATATTTGACCTTAAAGCCAAACATGACATTGCCAGATTAGTTATGAGTGACGAGAGATTCATCGCTAAATTTCTTACAAGGAATCGAACTCGCTTAGCCTCGACAAAAGGCAGTCGCTAATATTCAAAAGGTTTAAGGAGAATATCACTAAAGGTAAAGACATATCAAGGTCGTCTTTGGATCCCTAGGAGAATTCAAAATAATGGTGATGCCACTCTGTCCAGCAGATTCAATCTTGGCTATGCACGCCGCAGTTAAAGCGGGCGCAAAAGGAAACAATTTGTTTTTGAGTTCTTGTGGGTCCAATTCGAATCGTAGCTACTCAAGCTTGAGTGATGGGTGACATCTTGCGTATTATCAGCGCTGCAACGAATGAGACCAGTCCCAACTTTCTCACTGGACTGGACCTAAAAACTCACTCTCTGTTGTAGACTGAGCCCACCC
This sequence comes from Tupiocoris notatus, assembly GCA_037159825.1. NCBI lineage: Eukaryota > Metazoa > Arthropoda > Insecta > Hemiptera > Miridae > Tupiocoris > Tupiocoris notatus. Next base: position 11,106 of record JASJUZ010000397.1, on the reverse strand, counting down.
AACATCTTGAGGCTTAAGGAGCACCAAGCCATAAGCCATTTCACATTCTTTGCCATCACTCTCAAGCCTAGGTTTTCAATTTTCTAGCCTAAAGATTGGAGCCCACCCAACATCTTGAGGCTTAAGGAGCACCAAGTCATAAGCCATTTCACATTCTTTGCCATCACTCTCAAACCTAGGTTTTCAATTTTCTGGCCTGAAGATAATAAAAGCCGCAGCAGAAAAACCAACAGAAAGGCCATTCGGAAGGAGTTCTTCGAGCCTTCTTCCAGATTATAATCACGGTCTTCGTTGAATGTTCACTGCCTCTGTTCCCAAAGTAACAAGACAAATTGCAGAAACGGCTGGAGATCGCTTGCAGTTTATAGCTGGAGGAGGTGCATCCAATCCACCGAACATCTTTGCCCTCTGCCTCCTGGGCTCAGGTCCAACTATACCCCGCTCAATGTCAATGTTTCTTGAGGCGATTTAGAAGAGCGATATGTGGAGCCTGCTTTTTTAAAGAACTTTTCACTCTTCACTTAGCACTTTTCCAGGGTTTTCGTGTTCATTGAAGCCGAACTATGGAAAAGTTAAAAGTGGCAGAATTGAAAAGTGCAGAGACTGGTCTCCCAGGATTTTTAAAATACCTTTCTCTCCAGCTTTTCACTTTTCACACTTTTTTTTTTGTGTGTGTGAAAAGTTTGTGTTTCTCAAGTTTTAGAGGTACTTTTCCAAACGAGCTCTGCGATCCCGACTTTGCAGAGTAGTCAAGTTTTAGCTGAGTCTGGAGCAATTAAAAAGTTATCCGTCGACGACCAGCCCGAGAGCTCGTTTTAGAATGACAAATGCCCTCTAATTTTTCGTTCAGGTGTTGAAACTCTTGACTATCATCGCTAATAATTAAAAATGCTCGCTTCGATCATTTCAACGAGGAAAAACTGCAAATTATTGTACACTGATTTATTGTTTCTCGATATTTGGTTCATTAAATTTCCTCATGACAAAATATCCCACCCATTTTCTAGACAGACTTAGCATATTTTCAAGGTGAAATCCTCTGAAGTGGACTGGGCTTGCTGCACGAAATTCTCGCCACTTTTCACGCCGCAACTCCGCACTTTTCAGAAACTACCGTTAAAAAACGGAACAGCAGTAGCTGAAGTAAAGAGTGAAAAGTAAAGCAGTCTTTAATAAACAGAAAACTAAAAGAAAGCAAAAAAATTGTCACTATGAAAAAATTCTTGAAGAAAACGCTGTAACTGGATCGGAGCTAGAGCAGCAAGTATCTTCCGCAATGTTTTCAGCTCCGTTGACTGTCGGATTTCATTAGTCACAATTGAACGGCAGTTAGTTTCCATAATTTCAGGATTACACTAAAAAAGAGGCGCTATAATTCAGTAAATTAGATCAACAAAAATTATCACAGAGTTCATTTAGTTTCACAATTTTTGTACATACCTATCTCTACATCTTCTCTACAATGATCACTATAGGAGGCGAGCATGATTTTGCATCAGTTGCAAATCTGCGTTGACAATTATACCGATTTGGCTGTGCATGAATTTCTTTCTATAAATAATACACATTTCCTGCATCGTGTTTTTTTTTTTTTTTTTTTACATTTTACGTTGTTCTCTGGTTTTTCAAACAAGCTCTATAGTATATTTATCCTCAACTCACTCGCACAAAAGGGCGATGATCGTTTGACTTGGATTTGAGAAGTGACATGCCCTAAGTTGATTTTGTGTATTTTTATAAATATTCGTAAGAGTTGAGCGAAAAAATTCGCACGCCTTTTGTAAACTCGTACGTACTTAAAATGTGCAAACGCGTACTGGTTCGGTCTAATCAACACACGGACTGTAATGAACAAAACGTTCGCAACGAGATATATTGAAACTCTCAACTGATGGACATTAACAAGGACTTAACTATACTGAGCATTGAACAGAACAGATACGCTAAGATGGCGTTATGAGACTGTCCAAACCGAACTGACGCCGTCCCACTCGGCCTCGGCTAAACCCACTGCTGCCACTACACCTCTACTCAGGGTTGCCCATCGGAACTCGGCAGTAGACTAGGTGCAGGACTTGTCCAATAGTACTATAATTATGATTATTAATTAAGAACAATAATTCAATGTGCATTAGACCGTTCGTCCGAACCGATAATAATTCGCACTATAGATCGAACATATTCGAGCACGTCCACATCTCCAGAGCATGGAGGTATAGAGCAGAAGCGTTCTGTACGGGCAGCGATCAGAGTAACGGACCCAAGAACTAAGTACCTAATTGGTCGGGATCAACACCTCTCAAAATTTGTCGTTGACCATTTTGAGGAAAGAAATTCCAAACCGGAAAGATTAATCAAAATCGTATCAAGTGAAGAATACGCTGTTTCGAAAACGGTTTCGATAAATGAGTAAATTCTGGCGTTTCCTCCGTATATTTCGTTTTTTATCGAGCCTACGCATCTCATATTCCGATGGTACTGGTCCACGAACAGCAAGATTACCAACAGGGCTAATCATCCTTGAGCAATGGTCAACAAGTATATAAATACTGCCTGCCAATCTAGCTGATCGTAGGCTGTTCTAGGTTGACACTATTTAGCCACTAGTAACCTTAGCATAGTTTGATATATTTATTTTTAACCGATTTCAAACATGAGGGTTACTCAAGTTACCATGGGAATTTTTTTCGGATCTACAATCCAATCGGGCTGCTTTTTCTTATTTATTTATTTATTTTTATTTTATTTTTTATTTCTTTTTTTTTTTTTTCTTGAAAGGTTTATTTATTATTATTCAGGTAGGTCTCATAATTTCTTGAATCCGATCCATCCAGCAATGACAGCCCCAGAATCGGAAAAAGGCCGTAAAATGTGATTTTCGCGAAAAAGGAACTTTTGACTTTGTAAGCTTATAAATTTTAGAAAAAAATCCTCAATTTTTTTGTTTTTAAAGTCAATTTGTTCACAATTTATCTGACTGTAAGGGCCTAGCTCCTCTTTTTGTTCGAATTTCTGATATGGCGTGTAGGGAAGAAAGTGCAACAAAAACAAGTGACGGATTTTGATATGGACCAAGTTTGTTACAAGTGTGTACTCAGCTTAAGAGGTTATTTTCCTGCTTCCATACCCATGAATGGAACTCCCATTGTCGATTTCGTCCGACTACCGGTGGACGTAGGATAAGAGCTCTACAACTGCATCTGGTAGAATCAAAATGTTCAACTCTCGAAAGTAAGTAGGCTATGGACTAACACATAAATACCCTTAGGAGCATACAATGAAGAGCTTGCTGAGGAAGCATTCGTAATGGTATTTTCCTCATAACAATCGTTCACTGCGACCACGTACAAAAGAGGAGAAAAGTTGGTTATAAAAGGTTGCAAAGTGCAATGTAAGCAATCGAACCTCAGAGTCATTTGGGACCATACTGACCTAGAAGTCCTCTTAAGCAAAATGAGGATTGAGGACAAATCCCTTGCCAGGTGTTAGCAGTGCCGCGGCAAAAGGCGGCTGTCAAGTGTCAACCACAAGACGTGGGTAAAAATTCGGTATGGCGAGAAAAGAGAAAAATGGGCTCCAATGCCTTCCCCTGGTTTAGGTTAGCTTGTTATCGATGCAACATTAAGTAGCGAGAAGTGAGCATTTAGTAGATTATTTCAGTGTAATAGCCGAATCGATTGGGCATTCGTTGAAGCCCATGTTTTCCATGATATTTCGATTTTCACCTAGTTTTCCTTCAAAACTCGTGTTTCCTCGATTTCGATCTGGTTTTCGAATTTTAGAGGGCCGAAGCAATCTGGTAAAAAGTATTTAAAAGATCATTTAAACACCCGTTTTGCACGTTCAACTTGGTCAAAGCGGTCCACGAAAACACCCAATGCAAGCTCCAACTATAATCTGCATTGAGGAGTTTATTCGGTTGATGATGAATTCAGTCGTTGGCCTTGAAATGTTTCTACGGCGTGGGGAATACGGTCTTTACTCGGCGAATTCAGTACGAAGCATTTTCATGATTTTGTCATTAACTTTCCTGAAACCAACGGTTATCAACATTATAATAATTAATAGCAATCACCCAACTTAAACGTGGCGTTGATTTTTCAATCGGTTAACCGTCTGGCCAAAACACAAAATTATCTATTTCTTGGGAGCAAGTGCCGAAAAGTGTCCTGAGAGTTGAGAACTTCGGAAGCGTTGTCGTCTGTATGATTCCAGCCCAAGCGACGTTCGGTGGATTCATCCGTCGCACTCAGCTGGAAGTTTGAGCTAGAGAAAGTTAGAACCGCGATGCGTGTGGAGAATATTCACATAAATTTGGCTTTCTTGAGTGCTCGAGAGGGGAGTCTCAAATACCAGTCTCGTCTCGCTGCGGATCGTATCAACTTGAGTATAGCATATAATATACCATCTCTTTGCCAGCTTGGAATGCTAAAGCAAAACGCTTATAAACGCTATACCCGCTATTAGCATAGAATCTATAGGGAAGTGTCGAAGAATGATTTTGTCGAATTAGGCAAGAATAGCACAACGTTGACCCATCTGTATTTATCCAGAATGGTTCAACCATGTTAAATGAGGAGCGTCTGGAACACGGCCGGTGTTGCGACCTCGCTAGCGCTCCTGGCGTCAAACGACAGGGCTATTGTTACGGGAGACAAGTGGAAAAGAATTAATGTTATTGTCAGGATGAGGGAGAGATTCATATTGCGACTTTTTCTCCATATTTTCATTTCTCGGCCGAGGTCTTTCGCCCATTCGGGCATCTTCAGGGCTGCATAGGTCCATCTGGTACCTATGACCTATGCAGCCCCCTATGGGTCATAGGTATCAGATGGACCTATGCAGCCCTGAAGATGCCCGAATGGGCGAAAGACCTCGGCCAAAAAATGAAAATTATGGAGAAAAAGTCGCAATATGAATCTCCTCCTCATCCTGACAATATCAGAAAAAGAGCGACACCCGTAAGAAGAAATTAATGTTGTACTATAAACTGTACTAGTCCGCAGCTTTGATGGCAAAGTCATGGCTCCTTGAGGAAATGATGCGTGTACAATCCTGAGCACGGGAATAATATTTTTGTGTACCTGCTGCAACTTGGGAAAATTGAGTTTATTAGTTTCCATGAACCCCAGATAGTTCATGAACTATCTTGAACTGTGTTTTACTGATGCGTACATCGAATTGGTCTGATTTAGGGATTTTTTCCACTTTTTGATATTTATAGATGTCAATGGGGTTTGGTAGCTCAGTACCTTGGCCACCAAGAGCGCTAGTGAAGTTGCAACACCGGCCGTGTTCCAGACGCTGCTTGTTAAATGTGCTATATACATAAGTGAGGTAATCATGAGGTACCTGTTGAGAGTTTAGAAGAGATTCTCGGGAGAGCCGACCGACGCACCCCTTGCAGTGTTATCTAGTGGATTCTATCTCGAACTTTTGTTGGAAGATGGTCACCCCTCAACTCATGCGGTCAGTTGTTCCTTTGAGAAATCATCTCGGCGTTACTATAATCTTTTCGACTGAATTGGAAGTATGGAAAATGGACGTGCGCATCTCTTAGAGTGCAAAATCATCAAGCACCAGTCCAATTCGACAACTAAATGGGAATCCGACAAAGTAACCCATCACAATGTACAAATACGTCTAGAGAGACTGCCGACAGAAGAGCCCAACTCTTAGCAAATAGAGCCTGCTCTTTGAAAGTCCTATCGCTCTCCACATTGGTCTATTCCAGCTAGCGTGTTTTTGAAGTGAAGTGAAGGGTGAAAAGTGGCAGAGTTAAAAATGCAGAGAACGATCTTGCTGATTTTTGGAGAACTTTTCACTTATCACTTTCGCTATTCACTTGTCAGATTTTTTTGTAGTAGAGTGAAAAGTGAAAATTTGATTTTTTTTTTTGGAGATATTTTTTCAAGTGAGCTCTGCGTTTCTGACTAAGAGTTAACGCTTCAGCAAAATCTGGAACAATTGTAGGGTTACCTGTGGATTATTGACTCCATATTGAGTGCTTGTCTTAGACTGGCAAATTTCCAATAATTTTTATTCAAGTCTTGAAACCATTAATTATCATCACTAATAATTGACGATAGATGCTCCCTTTGATAGCATCTCTTAGAAGAAAAACTCTGAAAATAAGTGTGCGCTTAGTTTATGATTCTTTATAATACTTTGCTTCAATAAAATATTTATTTTTAAATAAATTATCCCACTGGTTGACACGATGGAACATTGCTCAAAAAGTGAAAACCGCCGTGATTTGAAATAGCTCGATTCAGAGATGAAAAATGGGCGATATATTTTGCTTGAAGAATAAAAAATCCACTCCCTTACTGTTTTGTTCGAAATTCTCCTCTCTTTTCACCCTGTAAATCCGTACTTTTCAGATATTAACTTTAAGAAAAACCAGAGTGAAAAGTGGAAGTAAATCAGTCTTTAAAAACCAGAAAACGCAGCTCTATTCCGACGGTTTTAAAAAGCCAAACTACGTTTCACTTTTAACAATTCCCAAATTGAAAAGTGAAGAGTTGAAAATATTATCCAAAAATTGGGGCCATGATGAGAACCGTTTAAACTCACAATGGAAGCCGAGACGGTTAGTTCGATATTATTTACTAAAGAGGGCTTCAATGGACAACGTCGAGACCACAGGCGGGACTCTCTTGAGAGTTTATCGAATCGAGTCGTCCATTCGCAAACGTGTCGATCCTGGCGGCTTGTGCCGGAATCTTTAGAGCAAATAGGCCGAAGTTTCTACCGTGGCAGCTAGAGAGCACCGGAGCTGTTGAAAATTTTAACATGGGTAAAACAATATTCGATGGCTGCAGGACAACATGTGTTATAACAATTTGGCTGGTTTTCAGGAGAGAGAAAAAACGTTTTAAAAATAATGGGACTATTAGTGTTATGAAGAGTGCAGAAGTGGGCAACCTGTGAAATCATGCTTCATCCTATGTAATTTAGATAGTAGCACAATTCAGGAAAAAACCTTGATAACACTTGTTGCAGACAAGAATGGTATAACACATGTTGCTTAAGCGGGAATAACTCATTTCCAGAGCTACCAACAAAAAAACTGAGGCGACCACAAGATTCGCCTTGAAATTCTGAATAAAAATCATCCAAAACCTCAAAACCCTTTTTTTCATATCACATGTTGTCCTGTAGCCATCGAATATGCAACGTTGCTCGCAACGTCGATCCTTCGGCCTGGAACATTGTTCCTCCAGGCGGATAGCAAGATTAGCACGGTTGACAAGTAGTTTACTACTATTTTCACACATTTTTCCTCTGCATTTTCCAAGATTTGGCTCTTCCAAGAGCCTTCTTCTCTTCTTCTTCTTCTTCTTCTTCTTCTTCTTCTTCTTCTTCTTCTTCTTCTTCCTCCTCCTCCTCCTCCTCATCATCATCATCATCATCATCATCATCATCATCATCATCATCATCATCATCCTCCTCCTCATCATCATCATCCTCCTCTTCTTCTTCTTCCTCCTCCTCCCCCTCCTCCTCCCCCTCATCCTCTTCCTCTTCTTCTTCTTCTTCTTCTTCTTCTTCTTCTTCTTCTTCCTCTTCTTCTTCTTTCTTCTTCTTCTTCTTTTCTTCTTCTTCTTCTCTTCTCTTCTCTTCTCTTCTTCTTCCAAGATTTCCAAGATTTGGCAAGATTTTGCATTTTCATTCCCGACCAATCTTACGACGAAATTTCGACAATTCGAGCTTCCAAGGTGGAATTACTGATTCCTATGATTTACGACAACTACTAGCCGTCCATGCAAAATGCAAATCGACTTTGCGGGGAGCAATTCGTCACTATTCTAAGGCCGAGCGTTGCGCCAATCCAATTCAGTTTCCTTTGTTGTGATAATTGAGTCGGCGTAATTGAGATGCGCCTAATTGGCACGAATGGGAACCGAAAGGAAGCGTTCGTGCCGAGATTCCGCTCGAGAACTAGGCAAACAACGCGATGCACTACTGACGTCAATGACGTGGCAGTCCAGCTCAGGGGGAATTGATTTAGAGATAACGTCCTTTTGGTCATTAGAGGATCCCTATGCGATCCCGCAATTCGAGGATGAGCCATCGAACTTGAGCGGCCAATCATCCGTATCCGAGTGAATTATTGAAGATTCGATGGGAGAATACATTTTACCGATTTCGACAATGGGGAAGACGCCTATTTTTTATTTTCGTCCCTAATGGCCTGAATTTCGTTATTTGGTGTCAGCTGAAGACGGAATGACCAATTTTTCATGAAAATTGTGAGTTTCCGCGGAGAAAATCGCTGATGAAAACTGATGATTTTGAACGAAAAATGAATAGAATTCAGCGTCCAAAAATCTATAGAATTTGATACCAAAGACCTTTTTCTAAAAAAAAAAACTGGAAAATACGAATTTTCTCCCCCCAAAATACAATTAAAATTGAAGTAGCGATTTGGTAAAATGAATTGAGCCATTGTTAGACCAAGGTTGATTTTTAGTAATGTCGCAATTTTTTTTTATTGGATATTTGGATGTTACATACCTTGAAACGTAAAACATCAAATTGTGGGGGGGGGTGTTGAAAATGTTTTTTTGGGCGATTACAATGGTTTATTATTAATAAACCGAAAAACCATAACAAACCCCCACAACTCGCGGAATAATACTTGTCTTCCCCCTGAACCGAAAATTTACTTAGATGAATGCTAATTGCCTCGTCTACGCGAAGTATTGAATATTCGACGCTTCGTCTATCGACGTTAAGGCGGTCGTAACATTTTCGAATTATAATGCTCATAAAACTTCGTCATACGTCTGAACTACCGCAAGGCCTAAAAGGGCTTGGAAACTTCGTACAGTTCGTGCAGAGCTTACGAGAGCTCAACATGCGACGGGATCCTGCACAAGTTCGAGAGCCTCGTTCGCCCTAGGAATACAGTTCCAGGTTGATACCACAATTCCTAGCAAGGTTCCTCGCTGAGCGAACAATGCACGCAAAGCCCTTGAAAACGCAGATCTCTGAATATCAGTATTCATGGTTGGACTAACCTTGGCTAACCATGTTCAAGCGGCAACCGAAAGAAGAAGAAAATATTTCGCGTGAAAATACAAAATAAGAACAGAATGGAAAAGGTTGAAGCTGAAGGTCGAGGTAAACTGTCAATACTCAAGGTCAAGGTTGAAGGTCGAGGCTGAAGGTTGCGACTTACAGTCGAGGTTGAAGGTCAACGTTTAAGGTCGGAGGTCAAGGTTAAAGGTCAAGGTAAAAGGTCGTGGCTGAAGGTCGAAATTGTAATTTGACATTTACCGTTGAGGCTGAAGGCTGAGACTTACAGTCGAGGTTGAAGGTCAAGGTTTAAGGTCGAGGTCGGAGGTCAAGGTAAAAGGTCAAGGTAAAAGGTCGTGGCTGAAGGTCGAAAATGTAAGTTGACATTTACCGTTGAGGCTGAAGGTTGAGACTTACAGTCGAGGTTGAAAATCATGGCTGGAGGTTAAGGTTAAAAGTCAAGACTGCTTGTGAAGGGTCGAGTATGAAAGTAGAGACTGAAGGTTGCAGTCGAAAGTCAAGGCTGAAGGTCAAGACTGAGAGACGATACTGAAGGTCAAGGTTGAAGGTTAAGATTGAAGGTCGTGTTGAAGGTTGAACTTGAGAATATTTTGCCTGGAATGTCATTATGAGGCGAATGGCCACCAGTGAACGTGGCCGCAGCTGAATTAAAACGTTTCAAATTATTGTAAAGTGATTAATTATTCTCGCTTCAATAATGACTACGAGAAGACTACCCATTTGTGATAGTAATTATTGTGATAGAAATTATTTGTCTTCATTTTCAAATCAAAGCTAAATTTTTCGCCTTACAGTATACGAGAGCTATTATATACGCTAGCCATTTTCTTATTTTTAATCGATTCTACATTAAATTTCCTTCATTTTCTTCCACAGCACCTAATCATTCCCATTTCGGGAACGTGACGAAAAAAATTCCAAAGTTGAAACTTTAAAAGTATGAAAATCAAAAAAATTCAAAAAATATCATCAATCGTTCGAATTTGATTGTTTTCACTTTGGATTCCAATTCTACGTCTAATCTCCTGTAGGAATCATTAATTTATCAAATTTTAACATCAGTGTAAGTATTTGCAACGAATTTTCAATGATTACAACGTAGGAACGGTGTAGCACTATAACGGAAAAAACTAAAAGTTGCCGACACATTTCGGTCGTTTTGACGACGGATTCGGATTCAGCGTTAAATTTCCTATAAGAATAGCTTTTAAAATCGCTCAAAAACGAAAATTTAATTTTTCTCCATTACCGATGCCAGCGGAGCTCGAAATATCGGCCGGCGAAAAACACGATCTACAGAAAATAATTTCTCTGGCTCTGTTAAAAGTTTTTTCGTCAAATTTTTTGCTATGTACGTTTGTAAGGCGTTCAAATGAAGACTCCTGCATATTAAAACAATTGATTCATATTAATTTTGACCCCTAAAATCACCGTTAAAGTCCAATTTTTGAGCTTTCAAAGACTGATTTTTTTGGACCACTTGCAGATTTTTCCGAGAAATAAAAAAAATAAAGAAAATACATCTCGTTAAGAAACAACTTTCCTGAAAATTTCAGATTTTTATCTGTATTGAGAGAGGAGTAAAAAATCGTTAACTGTTCGGTTGAAAAAAATCGCAGGGGGACCCCTTGGATTTTTCGCGAAAAATTTTTTGAAATCGATTTCGCTCAAATTCAGCATAATGATAGTTGATGATGTGTATATCAATAATATATGGTTCATTCTTTGTTTCTTTCGCACTAAATAGATGAAAATAACGTTTAAAGTTGAAAAATGTCATGTTTTCGGGTATAGTCTACTGATATTGTTGAATAACGCTAAAACGGTTGAAAAATGGATAGGTACATTACATGGGGAAAATGTGGACAATTAAATTACCTATCTTTTGGTATATTCAAACATCTGAATTGACGATTTTTGGTTTGAGTTATCCACTGTGCAAGTTACAAATGGAAAATCTTAAAGTTGTTATGTCTAATTCTGCTACAACTTTGCTCCAGTTAACCCAATACTTTATGATACAAAGTACATTCAAACTCCACCACCTACATAACAAATTAT
>JASJUZ010000395.1:0-56563 GCA_037159825.1 Tupiocoris notatus | reverse complement strand
TTTAGATTGTTGGAATATTGGAATAAATTGATATTGCCATTTAAACGTTTTACTCACCGCGTTCTTCAGAATACACCGCTTCGACTCTTGAAGAATAAGGAATTTATACACCGCTTCAATAATGAATTTGGTCAAACACAAGAGCTTTTAATTATAGTCCTTTCTAGTTGTAGATACAACATACAAGTACGCAGTAACAACGGTAGAGAGGAAGTGTGTTCCTCCTCGGGCAGAGTCTCTTAGCAAAGATGAGACAGTGTTGCCACTATTTAATTGTCCCTCCGGGATGTTGAATTGTCCGTTTTCCAACACCCCCCTTCAAATCAACACCCAGGTAACGCCACCGTCCGTGGCATTCGTAGTAGGATGACGTCTACATCTTTGGCAAGAGGTTGGTTGGTTCCACATCTTCTTGAATCCGCTTAGACATGGAAGAGGATGCAACCTTTTCTTCTGGGCATAGTCTCTTGAATTGCTGCATCTGTGTCCAAGGGTCCATGCAGCCTCCGCACTGTCGGCCTGTCTCCGCAGTAATGCCTTGGCACCGTATGATGGCATATCTCCGCAGTTATAGCATGTTTCCACGTAGATGGCATGTCTCCGCAATGATGCCATGTCTCCGCATATTGTTTAGGGATGAGTCTCCGCATTGGGGCTTCTCCGCATTAGTCCCCCAGTGGTAGCTGTACTCCGCATCCATACAGCACTCCGCATACACCTGGATCCTCCGCTGCCTTCAATCCAGGTCGTTCATGAATGTGTCTGAAACACCACCATCAGTACGCATCAACATTCTTGCAATAAAGTTTTACGAAAATGTACAAATTTGTGATGAGCCAGAGGCTTAGTGAGGGTGTCCGCCACCTGATTATCCGTGGATATCCATTCAATCCTGATGTTTCCTAGCTTGAACTCCCTTCTTACATACAGGTAGTTCAGCCTGACAAGATGCTTCAAGGTTGAAGAATCATCCACCTCAGCCAGTCTTATGGCTGGTCTTGAATCCTCATACATCACTGGTATCAGCCTCACGCCTATCATCCAAAAGCAGAGCGTTCTCAATGACGCTAACTCCCGGCAGGCTTGGGACATGGCTACAAATTCACTCTCCGCAGATGAAAGTGCTATGTGATTCTGGCGTTTCGTCTTCCAGACTACTGGGTTGCCAAAAACCCGAATCACAAAGCCTGTGGTCGAGAAGCCTTCCTCCGCAGAAATACCTAGTGATGCATCAACAAAGCAATCTATCGAATCAGACTTGTCCGCGTATACCAGTCCCAGATTGATTGTTCCCCGCAAGTACCGCATCACTCTAATAATGGCTTTCCAATCTGACCACGTAAAGTTTGACTGTTTACGACTCAAGATATTCACCGCGTACGAAATATCAGGTCTAGTCCCACTCTGAAGATATAGCAATGACCCTACTGCTTGTCTATATGGGATTTTGCTCATATCTATGTCCTCCGCGTCATTGTCACCGCTGTATGTGTCAGTTGTCATTGGGGTGGATGCAGTTTTGTCAGAGTCAGGGTCAAACTTCTGAAGCATTTGTTTTATGTGGGTTCTTTGGACAATTTCAACTGTCCCTTTCGTCCGCTTTCTAGTAATTTCCATTCCCAAGTACTTTTTAGGTTCTCCAAGTATTGTAATTGAAAATTCGGATTCAAGTAATGCCGTCACACGATCTACCATCGATCCGCAATTTGACGCTACCAGAATATCATCTACGTATAGTAATAATATTGTCACCGCACTATCCGATTTCCAGATGAACAAACAAGGCTGAAAAGGGTAGGGCTTGAAGCCCATCTTCTCCACCGCATGCCTAAATCGTTCAAACCACCGCTTTGGAGAAACCTTAAGACCATATAATGCCCGGTGGACCTCACAAACTTTCCCCCGCTTCAAGTCCGGACCACAGCCAAGATACTCCGCGTAACCATCAGGAAGCTCTATGTACACAAGCTTCTCTAGGTGGCCATGAAGAAAGGCCGTTTTTACATCATATTGGATGAGGTCCAAATCAAATTTCACCGCCATAGCCAAGAGAAGTTTAACGTCAGGCAACCGCGCTACCGGAGCATATATCTCCGCAAGGTCATAATAGTGGTTATCCGCAAAACCCTTAACCACCAGCCGACTACGATACCGAACCGAACCATCCGCTTCCACCTTTCGTTTATGAACCCACCGCGTTTTCATCAGTTTGATTCCCTGAGGCACCGCACTTCGAGAAACTAGTTTCCAAGTGTCACACCGCTCGATAGCTTGGAACTCTGAATGGATGGCCTCAAGCCATTTCGCCGCATCAGAAGATTGGACAGCCTCAGAATATGTTTGTGGAGTGCCGTCAACCTCAACCACATCACCTTGGAAATAACAAGCATGACTATTATCTCCAGGAGTCTCAAAAAATTGGCACTCATCATTTTCATGAAGGAGTGTTGGACTCTGAGATATTTCAAAGAATTGAACCTGATCGTTCTCATGAATAAGTCCCTGCGACTGATCTCGATCTATTGCGTTAGAGGGGCCAGGTAAGGACTCCTGCTGACCACCGCATTTTGTCATGGCATCCCCAGACGATGGCTCCGCCTCCGCAACTGTCACCGCGTCTACTCCGAAATCCAAATTACACCGCGGTATGTCGACTTGAGAGATCGATTTGACGTAGTCAGAATACGTCCTACTCTCAACAAAGTCAACATCTTTTGAGCGTACTACAACTTGAGTTTTCGCATCCAAGACAAAATAGCCAGAATCACCGCATTGTAGAAGGAATCCTACCGCCGCTCTAGGAACCAACTTAGTCTTTGACTTTTTGTCCAGGACATAGGCTTCACACCCAAACCGCCGCAGAAACTTTAAAGAGGGGAGTCTTCCCAACGCCGCTTCAAAGGGAGACTTGTATCCAATAGATTTATTAGGGGTGCGATTATGTACATGAAGCACATGTCGCATAGCATACGCCCAAAAGTAAGAGGGAATGCCAGATGACAACAGATTAACCCTTACCTTCTCTAACAATTCTCGATTCAGCCTCTCCGCCGCACCGTTTAACTGAGGTGTGTAGGGCTCGCTCACCGCCAGCGCTATTTGTTCGCTCCCCAACAACATCCGCATTTCCTCAGTTTTGTACTCTAGCCCACCATCAACCCGAATCTCCGCAACTTTGGTATGCCTCCCTGTTAAACTACGAATCTCCGCTAAACACATTTTTAACGCCGCATTAACTTGTGTTTTATTCGCTATTTCGTAACCAAAGACATACCTACTCATATCATCTGTGAAAGTTACAATGTATTTGGCCTGTGACCGATGAGCCAAGGGTTTGATGGGACCTAGCAAATCACTGTGCAGTCTCAGAAAGGCTTCCTCCGCACGTACTCTTTCTGATGTACACGGTTTGCTCCGCGCTTTTGACTGTAAGCAGTCGGGACAGTCCAGAATATTTGACCCAAACTTCACCGCTTTCAATTCGGGGTAGAACTTCGCCGCCCGTTCTAAATAATTTTTCGATGCGTGGTTCATCCTAAAATGCCACAACAACCCTTTATCTTCCCTAAGATTCACCGCGACCTTCTGCCTCTTAGGAAGAGAAACCCCCTCATTTGGGATCAAATTAGTTCTCCGCTTCCCTGGATTTCCGACTGATTCAGCATTTAGATTTTTTGTCTCTGTCTCCGCCACCGATTCAGACCCGCCATCACTATCGACACTACATGTCGAGGGCATGGTCTGTTGAGCATTCTGGATTATTAAAGCTTTCTTACGCCGCAATCTAGCTAATACTAAGTCTTTCTTATGTGCATCAGCACCTTGCAAAGGAAGCTGAAAGACTATCCACCAGAATTTTCCGTCAAACCATCCTGACTTCAATATATGTCCATCCTTAGAATCCTCAATTTTAAAAGATACACTGTCAAATGTCGCTCTATAGCCTTTCAACATTTGCTTACGGACCGAGAAAAGATTCTCCCCTAGTTCTGGAGCATACAGAACGTCAGAAAGAATTCCATACCTCCGCGATTCTCCGCAATAGTACACAATATCGCCCGCCTCGTGTATGACTAAATCAGCATTCTGATTATTATTTGCACAAGCTATTCGAATAGGTTTTGCAAGTCTCCGCAACTCCGAAAATACGGCACGATCATTTACTATATGGTCAGTCGCACCCGAATCAGCAATAAACTTAATCTGAGGGAATCTGTTACCTGCAAGAAGTAAAGATTCCATCGAGCTGTCTATCGGCTCTTTGGGTTTTTGGCCCGTCTCCGCATCCATCCTTGAAGCAGCCACCGCAGCAATGCCGCTCAGGATTGGTTGATCGTCAGTCTCCGCTCTCCGCGCCAGCTTGGCCTTGTAGTCAAGGAGTTTTTGTTGGGCAGCTTGTTTCGAGTAGTTTGGAGTATTTGGCTGCTGTTTGAATGAGTTTCGACTCTTTCCACCGCTCACATTATTTCTTTTGCCAGACCGCCGCGTTGTCTGGACTCCGCTTCGAGGTGTTCCTGAGGTTTTTGACTTGGTCCTTGTTTTATTTCCTCCGCGAGGACGGTCTCCATCAGGTTTGTCTCCGCCACTGCGCTCAGAGTTCCTCATTTTGCGCGTTTCAGTCGTCCATGGGATGTCGCAATCTTTGGACAGGTGCCCGGTGTCTCCGCAATTATAGCAGACCTTTCCGCTTTTGATTAGACAGTCCTTCCGCCAGTGCCCTGTCAATCCACACTGGTAGCAGACAGTGGATTTTCGTTTTGCGCCCTCATAATCAGGACGCCACTCCGCTTTACGTTTGGGTCCAGCGCCGCGTCGCCGCAACCCAATCAAGGCTGTGCTAGGTCCAGCAGCTGCAGATCTTCTCGAATTTTCCATCTGCAGGTCGTACCAGGAGTGCATCCTATCGAAAATACGCTCCGCTGACGTCTGTTCTTGAAGTGCATCCTCCGCGATCCTGGGACATTCCTCCGCAATTGCATTCACCAAGTGCCTTCTCACAGCCTTGTCAGTCAGATCTGCATCAGGACATCTCCTGATTTTTTCCACTAGGGCCTTGAACCTGTTTTGAAATTCAATGACAGTTTCACGCCGCGCATCGAACCTGACATTGATCATTTCAATTTGGAGGCGATGTTCCTTAGCGAGGGATGGTGGCTCCACTACATTTTCAATCATGTCTAACGCCTCGCTAGGTTCATCAATATTTTTCACCGCATCCTCCAAATCCGCCGCAACATTTGACATTAGGTAAGCCATTACGCCAGCCTTGACCTGAGCCAGATCAGACAAGGAGAATTCAGAAGGGGTTCGGCGTGACGGGTCCAGTAGGAACTCAACTCCGCAAGCTTTGAGATCCAGGGTCACCCTCCTCCTCCAGACAGAATAAGTATCAGGTGATAGCCTATTCTGACCGCGAGGAAGAGCCAGGTCCATATGTCGTCGAAGACGACGGGACTCAGCGACCTTCGGAACCACGCTGACCGCCCCCAATCTTTCATTCTCCGAGTCATCAGTGGTTTTATTGACTCCGCTTTTCATTTTATGCCCACTCTGCTCGCCAGTGTCCATTGCCTCCGCATTACCGGCCCGTACCGATGATAGCGCCTCCATCCGCAATATAAGCTCTTCACCGCGTTGAGATATATTTTCCACCGCCTCCCGCAGGAACTGAGCGTTCAGCTCAGTCATGCGAGCCAACATTCTCTGTTCAAAACTAGCCAGCTTTTCCTCCAAACTACTCAAATCGTGCTGTTCCATCTCCGCTTAAGTCAGTTCTGAAACACTATCAGTCAAGCTGTTAAAAACTTGTCAGAAAAGGCACAGGAAATTCTTTGCATTCCTTCTCACTTAATTCTGCTGTCACCGCATTTACACCGCATCAAAATACACAACACACCGCCGTCAATTTATGTATTTATTTATTTTTTTAACTGCATTTACACCGCATTAAAATACACAACACACCGCCGTCAATTTATGTATTTATTCATTTTTAACTGCATTTACACCGCATTAAAATGCACACACCGCAAACATTTTTCCATTCATTTACACCGCAATAAATTAATGCACGAACACCGCCGACAATTTCGTAGAATCACTCCGCTCTTTTTGTGGAAAAGGTTTAATACATTGTCTCCGCAGCGTCCCTTTCCAGTTTTTGTACTCCGCCATAGTCAAAGCTGTTGCTTACCACCGCCATCCAACGGAAAAAGGAAATTAAATGACACCGCCCTAAATATTTCCCCCGTTTCTAAGCAACTCGAATAAGAGGCAACCCCCTTTTTTTTCACCGCCTGGGGTCCTCCTACTGACATGGAAAATCTAAGCAGTAGGTGTTTCATCAAGAATAACGCCCAGCCAGGAAGACGCAAATTTCCCCTGTAGCCGCTAGACTGAGAAATCTACCTACTAAATACCCGCCGCATCACTCCGGGCCGTTCCAAACTTTGCTTAGTTTTCTTTTCCATTAAAAAATTCTAGGTTTTTTTTTTTTTTTAATTTCAGTCTGACCGTTTGGAACTATTTCACTTCTTAAAGTTTTCATTTTTTCCAGTTCCACCTAGAAAAGGAACCTCCGTATTTTCTCCGCGACAAGTCGGACTGTTTAATTGGGACAGGTCGGCACCTCAGGTTTTTTTTTTTTAAACTTCCGCATTATTTTTTTATTCTTAGACCTCCGCAGTAATTACTATTTTTAAACCAGTAATTACTATTTTTAACCTCCGCATTATGGTTTGAATGTTCAAAAATACCTCCGCTTCGTGAACAATAAAAATAATCTCCGCAATATTTTTAAACCTCCGCAGTAATTATTTCTTAATTGTTCAAGATTACCTCCGCTTCATGAACAATTCCTGAGATGACCGGCAGTGCCCCAGAAAAGGGTAATATCACGCACGGGATTTAAAGTTCTGTTTATTCTGTGAATGATCAATCTCGCCGCAATGGTCTTAGCGGGAAGACCGTGCCCTGCCCCGACCATCGAGTTGTCTCCGCACTTACTACTCGATGCCACTCGCAGGGTGCCGCAAAAAAATAGAATTATCAGCAGAGAGAACAGTTATAGTAAAATTAATTAACAGCACTCCGCCGAGCTGTAATATCTCCGCACCTTAATAACGTTCCATTTAGTTAGCCTCCGCAACTTAGCCAACACAACACCAGAAAAGTTCGACAATTATTTTTGTACTTGATTGTATTTATTAATTTTACAGCTCTTTTTGTGTTTGACCAATAAAACCTCCGCCTGAATAAAATTGTGAACTTTCCTGTGACTGTTCTTCCTCTGTATTAAGCTGATACTTCCATTTAAAAGTCCACAACCCTTTAAAAGGATTGGGAATAATTATGTCATTATTCTCGCGAGAATCCGCCCGAGTTGCAATTGAAAAAGTGACAGGCTGCGCGACCTGTTGGGCTTTCAATCAACTCCTACCTCTCCGAGAAGGGTTTTCCACCGCATTCCACCCACTTTGGGCTTTCGCCATGTAGCGCAACGGCGCAGATTGGTTGGGAGCCCGCCGCTCCGTACAAAATCTCGCCGAGGACTAAAATGGCTACCCCTTTAACCCCGAACTCAATAAAATAGAACTCCGATCGAAAATTGGAAATTTCTCATAATGAACCTGCCGCCTCCGATACGAGATTTTTAAAACGTCCAGGGTGGAAATTGTTCTGGGATTTTTCCAGTCGAGTGCACTCTCGTCTCCGCCACGTACTCGTAAGACACAATTCGAGACCCAGATAGAGAAGTCCGCCGCCCGTGACTTCACTCTAATAAACATTGGATACCACAGGCATTTCCAACACGAATTGGTCCCAGATTCATTCCTATCGGATGGTGCCAATAACCAATAGCCGCAACATCGCAATATGAGAAAATTCCCCGAGAATTGATCTTTCACAAACACCGCCATACAGAACAACATAAAAATGTTATTGTCTCCGCCGGGCCGCGAGTCGGCCGCCGAACAGCCACCGCTCGCCGAATCAATTCAGCAATATTACCAATACGATCGTTTTTTGCGTTTGATCGTTTTTTTCGCGTCGGACTGCTAGCATGTTGGAATATTGGAATAAATTGATATTGCCATTTAAACGTTTTACTCACCGCGTTCTTCAGAATACACCGCTTCGACTCTTGAAGAATAAGGAATTTATACACCGCTTCAATAATGAATTTGGTCAAACACAAGAGCTTTTAATTATAGTCCTTTCTAGTTGTAGATAGGTACAACATACAAGTACGCAGTAACAACAACGGTAGAGAGGAAGTGTGTTCCTTCTCGGGCAGAGTCTCTTTGCAAAGATGAGACAGTGTTGCCACTATTTAATTGTCCCTCCGGGATGTTGAATTGTCCGTTTTCCAACAGTAACCGAAACTGGTCATTTATTCTTGCATTTTCGGTTTGAAAAATCTATTGATAATAAATACATTTCGAACGTAAAGGTATTTCATTTTCAAATTCCACATACATTAGCTATTTTGCTGGAAAATATCCCATTTTCTGGTAAGGGATATTTCCTTTGAAAAAGGGATATTTTCGTAAGGTTGGGTTAGATTTCAGGAAAACGGATTCTACGCTTTTGAATACTTGTGTAATATTGTTGAGACATTTTAAAGAAACAGGCTAAATTTTTTTTTTTTTTAAGAAATGAGATTTTTTCAGGATAATAAAAAATGGGTCACTTCCTACAAAACGGGATATATTTTTTTAAATTGGGTTGTTTTCATGGTTTTAACTCGGTTTATATTCAGAGAGATGGGATCTATCCCAGAAAATAATTATTTTCTTTAAAAAAAGCAAAATTTCTTCGAAAATTGGGATAATTTTTCTTCTATAATAGAAATAACTTTATCGGCTGGAGAAGCCTTATTTTTTATTAGGCCTTCGTTTTAGTTTTATTGCATTTCAAAATGTTATCACTCCGTTTTTCGCATTTTTTGCATGTTTTTCCCCAATAACTTTTGAACCGACCACTTTTACATATTACTCAGAGGCGAGGAAGAGCTATCAAAGTCCTACAATAAGGGCTTAGTCTCCACGGAACTATTAGCACTCCAAGAAAACCCAAAACACGTTTTTTTGTGGAATATATACCTACCTATCGAAAACAAAAAATAATCGTTGTCGTTTTTTTATTTTTCAATCGAGTCTAAATCAAATTTCCTCTAATAGCTTACACTGTATCAATTTTCAAAATTCGCGAACGTGGCGAAAAAAAAATTGCAATGATAAAACTTCAAAAGTATGAAAAACAGAAAATATTGAAAAAGATTTATTAAATGTTAGAATTTGATAATTTTCTCTTGAAATTCGAATTCTACGTCTAATTTCGTATGAGAATGAGTAATAAAATAATATTGAACTGTCCTGTAAGTATTTGCAACGAATTTTCAAAGTTGAAAAACATAAACGGAGTAGTAATAAAAATGAGAAAAACTTATCTTTGTAGTCAATTATCCGTCGTTTTGATGTCAAATTCGGATTCAGCGTTAAATTTCCTATAGGAATAGCTTACAAAATCGCTTAAAAACAAGAGTTTAATATTTCAATCTTACTGAGCCAGCGGAGCTCGAAATTTCGGCCGGCGAAAAACTCGATTTACGGAAAATAATTTCTGTGGCGCTGTATAAATTATTTTCTCCAAATTTTTTGCCTTACACGCGTGTAAGGCATTCAAATGAAGACTTCTGCATAATAAAACAACTGATTTAAATGAATTTAGACCCCGAAAATTACGATTGAAGGTCAATTTTCGAGAGTTTGAAAACTGATTTTTTTGGACAACTTGCAGATTTTTCCGAGAATTGAAAAAAATAACAAGAATACATCTTGGCAAGACACAACTTTCCTAAAAATTTCAGATTTTTATCTGTATTGAGAGAGGAGTAAAAAATCGTTAACTGTTCGGTTGAAAAATTCGCAGGGGTCCCCCTTGGATTTTCGTGAAAAATTTTTTAATTTCGATTTCGCTCAAATTCAGCATAATGATAGTTGATGATGTGTATATCAATAATATATGCTTCATTCATTGTTTCTTTTACACTAATTGATGAAAAGAATGTTTAAAGTTGACAAATGTTATGTTTTAGTTATACTCAACTAATACTGTTGAATTACGCATAAACTGTTGAAAAATGGATAGGGTACATTAAATGGCGAAAATGCGGTCTATCAAATCACCTTACTTTTGGTATATTCAAACATCTGAATTGACGACTTAGTATTTTTTCTAAGAAATAGGAGGTCCAAGGAATTGGAACAATCCGTATGAAAACTGTGGGAGTTTTTTATCTATTTTCTCATTGAGTACCGGGTGTATTGCTTTGGCAACACTGGTTTCAGTTTCACCTTTTGAGTTGATATTTGAACGGCAAAGCCTGTAATTTATTAGCGAACGAAAATATCGGTACCTATTATTTTTTATCAATTTTTATTTTTTATTAGCATTATTATTATTTTTTTTTTTTTTGGTGTGAATAAACATTGATGTTTTTTGTCGATATATTGGTACCATCGATGTTGTGGACTTTCGAGTTTTGGAATATTGAACATAGATGTTGAAGCTTCGATGTCTCAACCTTATTATTTATTTTATTTATTTATTTATTCTCGTTTCATTGGAAAATTGGAACTCTGTGCTGGTTCTTATCCTGTACTGGAATTGTCCATTTGCAGTTTGTTAGTCGCGCTATGGCCTAACGCGATCGGATTCGACGGTCCAGCTCGAGCATGAGCCAAATGGACGGCGGAGAACGTGGGACGTTAATTAGACACGTCTGGCGATCGGGACGGCTAGCAACAGAACTGATACTCCGGAGTCAGCTGAGGTCTCGAAGGGGGGAGTCTACCTGGACTGAGAGAAAGTGGTTTTCAGACAGTCCTCATCGTCTTATCCTTCTCGGCCATTTCCTGATCGGGATTCACCGTCGCCGATTAAATTGCAAAATCGCCGAAGTAGCGAATTTCCAACCGAACATTGGAATAACATTTATATTCTTCCGGAATTGAAAATTTACTGTGGCTGATCTGATGATAAAAATGTAACAGATGACCGACGTCGTTATTAGCTGGATAATCCACGAACAAGTGAAAATTATACACCTAGTTAATCAAATACGTAATTTATTCGAATCGAAATCAATGGTCAAAATTAAAGGGTTAAATAAAAATCAATCTGTAATGGAAAAAATCACAACCCCTACAGATTCCAGTTATTTAAATTAAATTTATTCAAAATAATTTAACATCGTCTTTTATTATTCAATACTTTTAAAAAAATTTTAAATAAAATTTAGTACTTAAGAAAATTATGGTTACAAAAACGAACAATTTTTTCTCCAACATTTAGCAGTGTCCCGTCAAAAATGGAAATGCGTGGATTATTTTTCCCACAGTTGATCAATCTTTTAGACACTCTGATTCACTGTTCGATATGAGCCTAACACTTTTTCGACCAACTGTATTTTTACCGGTGTTCCCGAAAAACGAAAGCCGTTTCCAAGCAAAGGTGATAATCAGCGAGGTGTTGAGCTTCTGTTCTATTTCAATGTTTGCATAGCGGTGAAATGTAAATGCTTTTCTTCTCGGTCAACTCGGGATCAATATAAGAAACATCGTTTCTGTCTCGGTTTCAGTCAGCGAACGCAAGATGAACGACATTTTGACGTCATGCGCCGTTTTGACGATTCTATGCGTGAGTTTTCTCAATCAATTATCTTTAAGGGAAAAATGTATTTTTTTTTTTAAATGTTATCGATTTTTTTTTAATCTTTAATATTGATGGAAGAAGAAATGGAAATTGTAGGAAAACGTGTTGAATGGGAAACGTCATAAGTTGCGGCTATATTCGGGAACAAAGTTGAACAATGATAACATATTGGGCCATGGTCTTGCAATCCGTATCACGACTTCCATTCAGACGTGACGGAGCGCATAACAAAAACGCTGCTCGAAGGGCTGATGAAATTTTAATAAAAGGACGCCGACCTCCAATGTTCCCTTCACTTTTAATGCGTCGACAGATTCGTCCTTGCTCATCTCACGAAATCCCAACGACGGTTTCAAAGGTTGTCGCTTCTAAAATAAAAAACATCGCGACGCGAAGGATAAGGATTTTTTAAGCTCGATCTCCGAGGTGTTCATCTGTACGGAAATCGCTTATTTCAAAAGGAGCCACTTGCGTAGCATTTTCTGCGAAAAATTCACTTGCGAACACTCGAGACAAATTTACCTATAAAGTACCGATGCAAAAAAAATCATTATAAAATCTGCACACAGACGTCGACAGATGCGATGCCGATAAATTAATTAAATTATGGAAATATTTTAAGCTAATTATCAATGTTCATTTTCTAGCTCAGTTCTTAATTTTTTGTTTTCAATTAAAACTGTTTTTTTTATTATTTCTTAATATATATAACCAATAGTTATCAAAAATATTATTCTCAAAACTGTATCCAAGACTTGTAAATAAAATCCAATTGTATAACTTGTACACTCAAGTCCAAAAAAAAAATTTTTAAATTAAATACTGCACTATTTTTACAACCATGATTTTCCTATCAAGTAGAACTTTTCAAAGTTCTCACTCGGGGGAGGGCAACAATAATTTGCACGGGTGAAAAATTACCCACGGGCCTGTTCTTTGTACACATAGCGAATTTTATATTTCCTCAACAATGTTTCACGTAATGTGCAATAATAGAAATTCATCATCTATACCTTAAGTTGACGATCTTGACATATTTTTCTCGAGTAATCCTTTCCCTTATGTATCTGCGGCGTGTATCTTCGAAGCGTTTGGTCATTACTGCGGAATCTCAAGGGTCAGCCAAACGGGGTCGATCGGAAGGTCGAGGAGTCGAAGATATAGCCAATAAACGGCGGAACAGGTTCAAATATTGGTATAATCTTTGGCAAACGTTAAAGAACCGGTTAAAAAAATGCCGTGAGCAGAGTATATAGTGTTTTCCTTTTGAGTCGGCAAACAGGTATGACCCATGATAATTTTTTCCTTTAGAGAGATTTCTTTTAAAAAATCTCCGGAATGACACTATTTCTTCGTCAATATAATATATCGACGAAGAAATATATTATATCAACCCAAAATCTATATTGGACCCAAAATCTAAATCCTCTTTAATCATATCATATTTTTCTAGACAAAATCTTGCAAAAATTTCACCACATTTCTATCTGAGAGACTAAAAATTAGAAAAAACGCAAGCACTGCGCGAATAAATCGGAAGTACTGCGTGTATAAGTCGAACGATAAAAATCAATAGCCGTCTGCATGTCATATATACAATAATTCCAGGCATCGAGCGTCAAAAAATATTTTTTCTTACCGCCTGGAAAAATCGAAATAGAAAATTTAATCCAATTTCCAAAATCCAATTTCGCACATTTACCAGGAAGTTTTTCTTCTGCAACTTAAAAATTCGATTGTTTTTTACTATGATATGACAACCTCTTTAACGATCCAACGTGTTAAAACTAATTTCGAAAGAATAAATGCAACGTTACTGTATTTCAGGCCGCTTGTCCGAGCGTAAAAGCAGCTCCGCAAGAATTTGTTTTGCCCTGGATACAACCGACGCCTTGGATGGACTTGCGACTGCCTCCGCACGCTATCGAACCTCTCCGAGAGCCTTTACTGCCATTACCTCTGATTTATAGCCACTCGCCATTACCAGCCCACGAACAACATTACCCTTATTATCCTGGGCCTAACGAACTGGACGATTTCGAGCAAAATTTACGCCTCGGTAGCGCAATTGGAGCGTCGACGGTTGACGACGTTTTCGATTTTGACGAAGGTTTCAGACAGAACGCGCAAAGCGATAGCCCTTGTTCGAGGACGAGGTGGAGAAAGACGAGTTGTTTCAATTCGACGACCGTAGTCAAATGTAGGCCGAATGGGAGTTTCACGTCTCGCCAATGCCCATCCGGTGCGAAGTAAGTCCTTAAGTTAATGAAATATTGGCATTTTAACGTGATTAGATAATTTTTGAGAATTTATTATATTATTTTTGAAAAGTGTTTCTTTTTAGATCAAACCCACAAACTGCAGCCAGTTTATTTTTTTTTTTTTTTTAACAACATACCTAAGTACTGTTTTGGTTTTTGTTTGTACATTTATTTTCTTAAAAAAATTGTTGAAAGTTTTTCTAAAAAATTTTTTTTAGAAGACAATTTCTTAATTATTTTACATACCTACTAATTCTTTCATTTTGAATTACTTAAAACAGTTTATTTGATTTTTTCAATCAGAAATTTTTTTATTATTGTTGTAGCTATTTTATTTTTACATTTTTCATTTTATTTATTTATATTTTTAATTTAAAAGGTACAAAGAGCAACTATTAAAATGTATGTCGTTGTAATTACGGGTTTTTACAGTTATATTACAACTTTTTTGTCAAATTTTTTTTCAATCATACAATTTCTTAGAGCAGATTTGAATCCATTTCTCAACACAATGTATGCATTCATTTTACAAATTTATTTCATCTTTCAACCATTTTTCTCTACTAATAAATTATATTTTTCCATTATGAAGAGATTTTTCCCTATCTCATTTCACCGAAATTAATTTGCAATAAAATTTTATTACAGTTGCGTGAACCAATTGGGCGTCTGTTTACGAGGTCGGCGCCTTTCCCGATCATTCACCTGCCCCGGTGCCGGATTTTTCCCAGATCCGAACACTTGCAGGGTTTACCACGTCTGCGCGGCAGGCGTCAATAATACACTCTCTGCTACCAATTTCACTTGCTACTGGCCTCAAGTCTACGATCCGCAGAAGCAAAGCTGCCAGAGAGAGAGTAAAGAGAGTCCGTGCTATCGTTTCAAATGCGCGGGACGCGGAACGGTCCCATATCCGGGCGACGCTAACATTTACGCTACTTGTTCAACGAACAACCGAGTCGCGAGCTTGAACAAGTGCGAGCCGAATTGCGGTTGGGATGACGCAGCGCAGGAATGCCAATGCCCGTATTGTACGAAAGAAGGTACTTGTATACATTTTGTCGAGGAAAATAAATATAATTACACGATAAAAACCATAATCTCGTTCGTTATTAAGATAGGGAAAAAAACGGTTAATACCAAAGCAAAAATTGAACAGGAAAAACGCAAAATAACTTGCTGTACTATTTTAGCTCAAACGTTTGAAGGGAGAAACGGATGTTTTGAATACAGGGCCACCCGTGGTGTAGTGGTGTGGAGGGTCAGCTCTCTACACGGTGGAGCCGGGTTCGAATCCGGCTGGGGTCATGCTCATATTTGGCCCGTCCCTTCGTCCCCCATACTCAGGGGGTGAGGCAATGAGTAGCCATGAGCGAAATCGTCAGAATTAATAAGTGCACGGTTAATCTTCTGCTTCCCATGTGGGAACGTCTGATGACGTCCACGACTGGGAAAATACATCCCACTTGCACGAAAATCCAAGGTGAGAAACGGAGATATTGGATAAAATTAACGGGAAAGAATGATTTAAAAAAAATGAACAAGGAAAAAAATTAGGCAAAGTTTGAAACAGAGAAATATTTTAAAAGCCGAAGGAACTTGTTGATTTTTCCAAATATTTCTCTCAAATCGATCAATAGATAGTTTGCTATCTCGGCTGCAAACCCTTTCAACTCATATACTTTCGATTTCAACATTTTCTCATGATAAACTTTACGCTACAAACCTAATCTACCTAATAAAAACCGTCATTTTCCACAGGAAACATCCCAGCTCTCAACTCCAACGCTTCGCAGTATTACACGTGCTCTCGCGTTTTCAAAAGGCTTGTCAGATCTGAATTGAAAACGTGCCCGGAAGGCATTAGTTTCAATTCGACAGCAGGCATTTGTTTGCCAACGGATCAGATTCAATTCAAATTATTGCCAGCAATTGGAGAGCAGGAAATTGATCGCATTTCTACAGAATCCGGCCAAGACGATTCGATATCAGAAGATAACTATTCGACAGGCTGAAGTCTCGATCGAACGTCGGCCAAATTTATCTGAGTGGGGCAAAAATGTTATCGTTCAGCGTTTGATGCCTTTATTTTGTAACGACTAAATGCCAATGACTTTAATGTGTATTGATGTATGTAATTTATCGAACGATTGAGAATTGATTTTTTTTTATTTTGTGAAATATTTTCTCCCCAGCCATTGTTAAATATTCTCCAATTTTCTGAAAATCGCAGAAAAAATTTCGTTATGGGAAAAAAAAATTCCATTTAAAAATTGTCCGTCGAACAGAAAAAAGGACGGGATTTGGAGCATTTTCTCAAAGAGCAGGACTCCTCCCTTGAACTCGCACATGTTCTTATTCAGCTCGAGCACAATCTCCACTCACCTTGAGCGCTTCCTCCACTCAACTTGAGCTCTCCCTTCACTTGACTCGAGCAACTCATCAGCTCGACTTGAGCATTTCTTCCACTTTAGCCCATCCTCCACTCAAGGGCTATAATTAGTCTATCATAGACAATACTTTTTGGCCTAGATCAGATCTTTCTAGTCGAGAAGAACTGAAATATTGGCTCCCCACTCTGCTCTTCCAATCATTGCGGGCAAGCTTTCGATCTTGAAATATCACAAATATCATTTATCTACCATTCTAATATTTTCACGGTTTCATTTTTTCTGTAAACTATAACCGGTTTGTTAATTCTAGTATAAAATTTAAGTGAAGAGAATGAAAAACCATCGTTTCAACTGGTGCAAAAGTTATCGGTTTCTAGTTTGTGAATATTTACATTTATAGTGGTCACATTAGAGTGCTATAAATAAAACTGCATTCTTAGCTTTGATTTGTGAAATTCAAATCTGTTGAATAAAGGATCGTTACTGGTTTCAACCATTCAACTCATGCTCGTCTAGCAAAACGAATAAGATCGATAAAAGTTGATGATGCCTGTTTAATCAATTCCACTAATAAAAATAATCTAAGTTCGACTAAATCAAAAATTTTTTCCACTTTGAACTTGTTTTATGAAAATGTTTGAAAACAACGCACTTCACGGTTAGCCAATCCCTTGAGCAATAACTATGAACGGCTTGCGACTCCCATCAAAATCTCAAGGCCCTCCTCGACTCGAACTCCTCGTTCATAATTTCATTACTTTATCATTTCATTTTTAATTTCTTCGAAAAGATATTGAAAATAGATTCCCATTTAATTGGGATGCATCTTGGTCTAATCTTGTCTTGCGGTGAAAGGACTAACTTAATTATCGCATGTCGTAACTTCGACTCGAGTTGCTCAATAGATCCCGAGGAGCGGCTCGAGAACCAGTTCCATTGATGATCCCCGTCAAATGCATTCAGGATATTCGTCGGATCAGAGGCGTAAAGGCGGGTGTAAACGCTCGTGACACAAGCTCGTACAACCTTGATCCTTGCGCCCATTGTTCTGCGGTAATGAACAACCTCGCACTCAGTTACTCAATTCCTATCTTGACGTGAGCGTGATCTTTAGATTGGACTTGGTCCGTTAGCAGGGAATTCAACGATGATTTCCGTTTGAATATTTTGATTCGTTATTCGATTGTAAAATTTATTCAACAGCAATTTTTATTTTATTTAATATTTTAATCGCTCGAGGAAATTTTTTGAGCGCATGGTATCGATTTTAGTAAAATCTAGGAGGCTGAATCAAACGAGATCGAAGTGATCTTGCATGTTATCGCTGCTTTTTCGCTTTTTTTTTTTTTTTTTTTTTTTTTTTTTGAGAATTTGCTAATTTTACAGCTTCGCATTTTGACGGTGAAGACGAGAAACCTCGTGTCTCGAATTTTGGCGGGAATGAGTTTTTTCTTGCTGTCCTACTCTACCGATATTAGCGCTCGCAGCGTTGATCGATTAAGTTTTAGCCTTAAAATTAGCCTTTTAGCCTTTTAGCCTTTTTAGCCTTTTAGCCTTTTAGCCTTTTTTAGCCTTTTAGCCTTTTAGCCTTAAGCTTTAAAATCGACCGTTGAGGTACCTCGTGAACCGAAAGCAGAAAGAGTAAGAAAAGATAACATGTATCTCCATCTGTCCAAAAATTACTTTGGAGATACGAGGTTTCTCGTCTTGACCGTCGATTTGAGGAAATAATTAAAATTACGACCTGTGCCCTTGATTTTCTTTAATTTCAAAACTATTAGGTGTATTAATTGGTTTTGTTTCTATTGCAAGTAAATGATTTTTTTTTTACCAGTGACTCAAACCGCTGTACTACTCGTAATTATTAATTTGCAGCTATTTCAAAAATTAAATTTAGAAACTATAGTAAAGTCAGAATACCTGAACCTAATTTCCTTCGACTTTAAATCAATTGAAAATAATATTTATTCCTCTATAAATTTTTTTTTGTGTTTATGTTTAAGTTTATTATTTTCTTAATGTTTTTTAAAACGCCCGCCTTAATCGTGATGATGGCTTCGTCTTCCCAATAATGTGAAAGTCCAGTATTATATCCGTGTTGCTAAAATTATGCTTGACAAACCGCCAGGGATTGACCTTAGTGAGAAAGTGCGAGAAAGATTGACATTGAACGTCACGTTTTCGGGTGAGGAATCATGAAGTATCGATTTTCTAAACGAAACCGCTTTCAGCTGGTGAACACAAGCACAGGTTAGGGAAAATCATTATTCATTCCACCCTCCTTCTCCGAGAGGTGATCCAGATTTCATTCGAAAAATTGTCTCTCTCTTGAAAAATTACAGCCTTAAATATTTTTAACTATCAAATAAAAATAAAAAACTCGTTTTTTCGTCCTATCTACCCTAGCGGTTGCCCAATTTCATAGCCATCACTTCAATACCTTATATTCCGCGGTCTTCTGTGCTATTACTTTTTTGAAAGGCTATTACGTCACGAGTTTGATGATTTCCTCGCCTCGATTCAAAAGTCGACGCTCATCGTGACTCGACAGCTGGCAAGTAGGTGATTCCGAACGACGATCGGAGTGAAAACGTTCGATTCCGTAGAATGTTATTGAAAATGGTGAATCTGGGTCGCGATTATTTTTCGAAATGCGAAATAAACCTGCAACACGAATTCTTACGTTGCTGAAGGGCGAAACTGCGCCAAAATTTGTACATACCTAAGTATTCAACGGATTGAATCACGATTTTTAGCAGTTATATCACATTATAATACGAATACGATTACATTAAAAATACAATAAAATCACGACGATCACGATTGTAATAGAATTTCAATACAATTAACGAGGCTTATGAGAATAATTGTTAGAAGTGCAACAGAAAACAAATAGAGTAAGACGCACCTAGAAAGTAGATGAACAAAATAATCTAAAACCTATAACGAAATAAAATAAATGTAAAAATAGTACAGTAAAAAAGTAAGCAAAATTTAAAAAAAATTATAAAAAATGAGCGATAGCAGTAAAAAAAATTAAGCAATAGAAAAAATAATGAGTTAGAAGAAATAATAACATTTAATGAGAGTTTAATAAAATACAATAAAAAAAAAAAACTAAAATCATGATTAATTAAACAAATAATTAAACAAATATTAAATCAAAATGCTGTTACCACTCTACTAAAATGAATACATTTACTTAAATAAGACGTTATTAATACCAAATGACATGAGTTAATAAAAATAGTAAATAGTAATTCAATGTAATAAAAATACAAAAAAACTATAACAATAAAAAAAAATTGGACAAAAAAAAATAAGGAAAAACAGGAGGATTGAGAAGAAATGAGGAGAAATGTGGAAAATAATTATGAAAAATGAGCATCAGTCTATTACCAATATTACGGTATGATTTTTTTCAGCTCTAAGTGTAATCTGGGTTTTGTGCTTTACGGTAATGATCCGAAATTTAAATTAGGGGAGTTCGATAATGTGCATGGGTCCGTATTTCCACTAACGGATACATAAAGTGTATATTAAGTTTAAATTGTAAATTATTTCTGCTAATAAGTTGATTTTCTTATCGTTAATCTCATTTTTCCTAATACTTTTTTTAATGAATAAATGCTTATGCTCATTTATTTCATTGTTGTAAAGGCATAAGCCTATATTACAACAGTACAAGTAATAATAAATAATGATGCAAGCGATCGCAGCGCCAGGAAATGAGTAAAAAATAAATCAATGCTCTTGAAAGAAGAAAAAAAATAAGAAATTACTGAAATTGTTTGTGGTGATAAAGAATGCTCATTATAGTGATAATAATCCTTCCCGGAAATCGATGTTTAATTCGCTCGTAATTTAAACCGAACTATTACTATTATTATTTTTTTTATTATTATTATTATTTTTTTTTATTATTATTATTTATTTTTTTTTTAAGAAATTTCAAGGCATTGAGAGCTAATATAAGAGAATCAGATGGCTCTAAATTTGGAACATCTATGATTAAGGGTAAAGTTGGTCTTGCATATGTCGACCTTGATATCGAGGTGCTTTCTCTTCAAACCGATCTGGCCGAATAACAAGATATCTCTCAACACTTGCTCCATACGAATTTTCACCGCCAGCTTTCACCCAAATCGGATTAGTGTTATCAGTTGGATCGATAAGGCGAAACCAATATTTTTACTTCTATGTGCGCGCAGTGATTTTATAACCAAATCGAATACTGTATTCAGTGGTATCGCGTTTTGCAAGTAGGAAATTCATTTTGCTATAGCCGGATAGGACAAAATGCATGACCATGCGTAGCGCCGTGACCTTACCGACACAGATGATACGGCTAATGTAATTCGGACAGCTGACCTCGGCGATTTCGCTTTCTTCTCGCCCACTGACCGC
Organism: Tupiocoris notatus; assembly: GCA_037159825.1. Taxonomy (NCBI): domain Eukaryota; kingdom Metazoa; phylum Arthropoda; class Insecta; order Hemiptera; family Miridae; genus Tupiocoris; species Tupiocoris notatus. Next base: position 35,784 of record JASJUZ010000395.1, on the reverse strand, counting down.
TCTTCGTTCCTGCAAGGTTGCTATACCGCAAGGAACTGGGAAATGGCTTGAATAAATGCCAACCCGCAAATGAGGGGAAAGAGGATGAGGTTGAAATTAATTTTATGAATGAATTTTGTGAATTTTCTATGTGAATAGAATATAGGGTTATGACACTGTCGTTTTATACAGCGAATCAGAAGAGCAAGATGAGCATTTAATGCTTCTAGTACTTCTTCAAACGGAAATAAAATGGTATTCTATAAAGGCCTTTACAGACCGGACGATAACATTGTTGAAAACATTGTTATTAGCATTTTTCAGTAACTTTCCTTTCACACCGAACGTAACATTGTTGGCAATAAATGTTATCAACATCAGGCGAGGAATTGTTAATAACATTGTTACGGCACTTGAAAAATGTTGATAACAATTCCTCCCCCGAAATGTTATTGGAAACATTGTTGGCAACATTTTCGGTAACATTGTTATTTTTTTCCGTCAACATTGTTAGTAACATTGTTGGCGACACTGAGTTTTGTTATCGAGCCATGAGCGATAACAAACCGGCATTTGTGACTAACATTGTGGATAACATTGTTAGAGAACTAGACCCAAATAAAACAGACGGAAGAATTGTTGGCAACAAAAAAGTTGACGACATTGTTGTCAACAATGTTGGTAACATAATTTCTAGATCATCTCATTTTGTTACAAACATTATTGTTATCAACATCTTATGTTAATAACATTTGTTTTCACTAACATTTTGGTCTGTAAGCACCTTAAGATTTAAATTCACTCCCGTAATCAAGGGAGCCTATTTGTTCAACTGAAGATCGAAAACGCAATATCTTTCAATCGAAAAATTGTAGTTTTTTTTTTTTTTTTCATTTTTACTCTAGGAAAATAAAATTATTTTCTTCTCCTTAAATATTCTCCATGAAAACATGTGTAAAGTAAAAGATTGTTCTTAATGGCCGGACATTTATTCAATGCACCCTCGTAGTCTCTTCAGAAGACCCTGCGTCTCCTCGAGGAGACAGTTCCCCTGGAGAAAGGAGCCCCCAGAGCAGGAGCCACCCCCTCCTCAACGAAGAATCGGCACGTTTCTCAGACGCCCCTCAGTACCGTGATATCCTCCCCGTCTTCAACATGTGGTACTGGTAAGTAATCGAAAAATTGTTGAATTTTTTTTAATGCCTCAATTTTTTCAAATTTGAATATTGCGTACGGCGTGAAACGGGATGGGCAATTTTAATTTTCAAACCAGTCCTCTCACATTAGCAACAATATTTATTTCGATGGTTTTCTCGAAACTCGAATAATTACGGAGCTATGATGGCCCAATACTGACGCAGAAAGTGTCATCCGTAAGTTTTTGCTTCTTTTTTTCACAAAAAAAAAAAATAAATAAAATAAGATAAAATTAATTAATATAAAAAAATAATAATAATACTTGAAGCAATAGAAAATTATGGTGGAAATGCAGCCCATAGGTTATTATGCAAAGAACACGACAATAAATTAATTCACACGACAAAAAGTTTGAAAAAAAAACGCTAATAATTCAAACACTATCGTACACAGCACAGAATGCAAATATTTCAAAAATGCTAAATTTAGTTAATAATGTAAAACAAATAAATAGAAATACTGGGCTAAGTGAAAACAATTTAAATGATTACACAAAAAATAATTAAGAAGGAGCTCTAAACTTATCACCACACTCCAAATAATTGTATAATAATACGTAAAAGTACTTGGAAAACAAATTGTCCTCCAAAATGTTTTCACTATAGTGCGCTGGCCCATAATCTGTACTTAATAATGATCTTGGTGCAAGGATATTATTCAAAAGTCCATACCTTGTCCCATAGACATAAAATTAAAAATTCTGTTCTTCTGTTATTCTGATTGTATTCCAACATTTTTCCATTTCCTTATCTGCTAGTATACTCAATCGCCCCAATACAAACTCCAATCTTGGATTTTTCATTCCTGCAGCAGCGGACATGGAATTAGGCGGGTGGGCTTCGTTGTTGTCCAGTCCCGCTCTTTGTGGCAAGTAATCCTGCAATCTTGTTACGCGAGAGCTGGAAATATCCCAACTTTTCCTCAACTTGATTTCGTGTCGGCTTCTGTTAATTCTTAACGAATTTTGCTTCCTCGAAAGGAGGAAATTCCACCTTGAACAATTTCCCCTTCGTGTTCGGCCATTGGTCAAAACAATGCTTTCATTGTTGGCTAAAATCGCGCCATTTTTCTGTAACTTATGGAAGAGGAACTTCCGAAAATCAGAAGCGTAAAACGTCTTGGTTGACTATTGTTCTCACAAATAGAGCACGCGCGGATATTTGAGCTAAAAAAATTATTTATTATTCAAACAATAAACAATTCTAATGAGCCGAAAAGCTATTTAGAAGCGACGTAAATGTAAAAACCATTAAAAGAAATTTTCTACGCAAAAGAATGTCAAGACAATTGCATCATGTGCACTTGGAAAAGTAGAAATGTTGAGCGAGAGCTTTAAATCCGATAATAGCAGGCGCCACGGTGAAACACAGACGGGAAGTTATTTTATTATTCACTATATACGTCATGAAGTGAATTTATTGTTCGTCAAACAACGATATACATCGACATAGCTCATTCTTCCTGAATGTAATTAAGCCATTCGAGTTACCTAGCTCGTTCGCCTTGAAAAACGGTTGTAAAACTAGATAAACTTTTTCTCATTCGAAGACAAAGTGCAATTAAATGCAATCAATGGATAAAAATGTCATAGTGTCTGTCTACTTTCAAAAAATTAATAAATACTGGAGTAAGTGTAAAAAACATAAGAACAAAAAATAAATAAATCAATCAAACAATTAATAATTACTGGAATAAAGTATAAAAAAAATAAAAATAAATAAATCCGAAAAATTAATAGCTACTGGAAAAAAGTATAAGAAACATAAAAACAAATAATTAATAAATCAATCTAAAAATTAATAACCACTGGAATAAAGTATAAAAAAAAAATAAAACGCAAAATTAATAAATCAATCAAAAAATTAATAACTACTGGAATAAAGTATAAACACATTTTAAAAAAAATTAATAAATCCTTCAAAAAATTAATAAATACTGGAGTAAAGTATAAAAAAGCATAAAACCCCTGTTTTTAGTATTTTTATCATGTTATTAAATAATAGTTTCAAAAGCCTGGAATTTTCAGGATAATTCTGACAGCACAAGCTTTTGATAGGCTTTTCAATAATTATAATTGAATTCCGAAAAACGCAGTACTTACTTGAATTTTATCGCGCGGAGATCAGTCAAATTTTTGTTTTCGTTGGATTTGGATAGAGCTCTTCTACAAAATCATAATCGACCTACGCCTCGTTTATTAATTCAGACGCTCGATTACAACTTCTTCGTTAAATGGTAAAAATTCAGACGAGCATATCGAGGCAATTTCGTTGCAGATTTTTTTCGTTTTCAGTTTCTCTATCGTCGAACAGAAATTTAGATTACGTCGACATGGGAAGCATCTCATGCAAATCGAACATCCGCGTTGTAAATTTTGAATGTCATTGGCGCGGCCATAATGAGCTAATTTGAGTGCGGACGCGAAGGATTCACTAAAATAATATTTCGTTAGCGGACAGGTCGAGCGTGAAAGTGTGTCCACTTTCACTGCAAGAGCCATTGGGCAGTTCGAAACCTGTATTTAACTCTTTTGTATTGTATTTTGTAAGCCGCTTGCGAAACGTCGATAATTCCGAAAGGTCGTGAACTTTTTTGGAATTCAACTTGCGCAATAATTCTTTCCTTCGCGTCGCTTCGAAGGATCGATTTTTCACCGTGCGTAGGTCGAAAATTCATCTAGAACGTTGGAAATTATTTTTCTTATTTCTTTATTATTTTAAATTTATATTTAAATATTTATTTTATTATTTATCTTATTTCTTTATTATTTTAAATTTATATTTAAATATTTATTTTATTATTTATTGTTTATTTTTAAATATTTATTATTATTTTATTTATTTTATTATTTAAATTATTTTTCTTCCGCTTCAAGTTGCAAGCGAACGTTTTTATAAAATTCGCAAACTTGTCGAAAAAATTCGAAAAATCCGAGCTGAACCGGTTTTATCTAACCTGCGAGTTTGACATCTGACCGTGACATTATAAAAATTACTTTTTTGGCGAACGGCGTCCTTAGAATAAAATATAATCGTGAAGCGCTCATCGAGTTCGAGCTTTCGACAAATTTCTCACGGATCGTAATTTCTGGAAGTACTTCGCCATCTTCGATCGCCTCTCAAATCTTGATGAGTGAAAGTTTCGCGTCATCATTCGTCAAATGATGAATTAGTTCATACCAAATCTGTTGATACTTGATCGGTTCTTGATGTATTCTCGTCCCACGTGATACCCTCAGAAAGTACTCAAAATTTACCGAAATTTCCCTTCTGCGCTTGAAAGAAAAAATTTAAAAAAATTCCGCTATAAGAAAATTAATTTTTTCAACGAGTTTCTATTTCTATTGACTGAGAGCTCCCCTGAATTACTAATTTGGAGCTATTTTATAATGTGGCACATTTTATATGGAGACAATCTGAAGGAATCCTTCCATCGCAAGTTATATCAATTGATAAAAAAAGACTCGAGGCCGTTTTCTACTCGACAGGGGACATCCCATTCGGCTGGACGCGAGGAAAACGTGAGCGACGAGGTTGAAACTTCGTGATCCGGCGACCCGGAGGCATCCGCAAGCTTAAAAGCACGCTCTCTGTTTACTTCTGAATCGACTTTTACCACAGCGATGATGAATGAGCGTTTTGAAGAGAAGCTCGCAGCGGGAGTACTCGGATGAGCGTTGGAAATCGAGAATTCGAATGGCAGGCGAAGCTTCTGTGCGGTAAACTTGCAGCATTCGTATGTCGACGAATATTGTGAACGCATATCTCACACCATAGCTACCAAACAGCTCTGAAGATGCCCGAATGGCCGAAAGCGCTCGGCCTGATAAAAGGAAAGATGAGGAGAAGCCTTGAGAGTCTCTCGTCAATTTAATACTGTAGCAATGCGCTAACCAAACGAGGAAGTATAATTTTCATCATCGATGACTGGTAAGATCAATAGTTGCAGTGAAATTATTGACGAGGATAAGATACCATTTAGTCGGTGTGGTCTCCAATCATCAGCCAGTCTTCCACAATCCACAATCCTGAACGGTGAAAATTACTTTTGAACGTTTGAAATGGGAATAAAACCGAGAGAAAGTCGCTCGGTCGTATAGATGGAAAACGAAGAGCACATGACAAAAATGGGGAGGTTTCAGTAAAGTTACAATCAGTGTTGCACGTTCAGGATTGCGAGCTGGAAGAGATGGATATTTAAAGATCAGGGATGCTGGAGGTTGTTGACGGCATTATTCGGACGCTAATATTATTTAAATACAAAATTCAGTCCTGTATGTAATGAAAGAGGGGGGAATTATTGGTATGGGGGGAACAAAGTTGCAGTTGATATAGAGATATTCGATATGTGGGGACGAGAGGCACTGGCGGGTTTATAGGTGGGTGGAAACAGCAATAGGGCAAGACAAGTGAAGCCACTTACCGCCATTCAATGGAGCCAGAGCACATGAGACATCACAATTTCATTAAATGTTTTCCTCATTCTTCCCTCACAATCCGTTATTTTAGTTCCGAAATTGACATACGCCTAAATTCAATTGCAATCCCTTAATGCTCAAGCCATCTTGGACTTGAGCTCAAAAAGAATTTATACTTTTCCTTCTCGGCTGTGGACCCTAGGGCTCCACGTCGCCCTGAGGATGCCCGAATGGGCGAAAGTGCTCGGCCAGCTAATAAAGAATGGAGAATGAGTCGCCTGGTTTTTCTCCACCTCACAACCCCCGGACAAAAAGAATTTATAGTTCGAAATAAACATGGCATCCGCGAGTATATTGGAGCTCAACATGCGGCTCTAGAGTGGGGGACCTAAGACCTCAGCTTAAATGCCGTAGCCACGCCCTATAAGGCTCACGCTCGTATGTCTCTTAGGGAAGCCTAATTTTATATTAGAATAAATTTGAATTTCACAAAAAAAAGGGGTTGAGAAAATCAATTGAATATAGTTTCTGAATTTATGTGTTTAATTTTTCAAATAGAAAAATTATTAAATTTTCTCTGAAAGACTTATGAAAAATGTCAAAAGAAATCCATATCGTCCCAGTCATCTTTCGAAAGGCTAGCCGCAAGATTGACCACCGGTGAAACGAGAATTTCGAAGGCAGCTCTTGAACAATCTTACTACCGTCAGACTTCTCCGTGACTGTTGCTTCTTATCCCAGAAGACACGTGATTCCAAGTTGCTCCCCTTAGGGCTACGATTCATCATACTCCCAGTAGATCGTCTCCAATTTGTTTCGAGTCCTCAGGCTATGAACAGAAGTAGAGCGCTATATTTTCGACAATGTAGAACGATGATTCCATCGAGTAAGTGAAATTCCCTCATGTTTTAAATCTCAAACGTTCAACCGGACGCATAATAACAACTAAAAAGAATTAGACGCAAAAAATTTGAACAAAACAATCGGGAACAAATTACTTTCTAAGTAGAGACAACAAAAAAAAAAAAAAATAATAATAATAATCAGAAACATTGACGAATTTAAAAAACGGCCAAAATAAAACCGATACTCGACTAACAACAGCAACAAAAAAGCTACATTCAAACACAATTTACGTCAACACTTCTACAAAACAAAACAAAAAATAATTAAAAAATGTATAATTTTAAAAAAATTAAAAAATGTAAAATTATAATGCTAATAAGTAACCGCTTACTATCAATAAGTCAAGTATTATTTGCAAAGAACTGCAAAAAAACACCAACTAAAAAAAAACAACTAAAATGTAGTATGTTGGCACAACTGAGAGCCTTTAATTGGCGCGTACTTCATATCGAGTGCCTACAAAAATAATAATAAGTATTAAAAACTAGATAAAGACTAGAATAAAAACTACGATTAGAAGAAAAAAACTTGAACAACTTAGAAAATACTACACCAAAAAACCATAACTAAAAAAAACATTCACACACAGCAAATTCCAAAATTAATTTTAAAAATAACAACAGCAAAACGCTAAACTTCTCTTGTTGTTGTAATTTTAATGTTAAACGGAAGCGTAATATTTCTGCAGTTTCTACAATTTCGCATCTATTGTGGTTTGGAATTCAAGCGTTGAAACTAAAAAAGGATAGCGCCACAATCTGGTAAAAAGAAAGCGTCAAACCGTAAACAGCTTATCACATCTACCACCGGACGCCTTGAACGGCTTGAAAAAGGTGACGGGTTGAAGATGCGCCAGTAGGAAGTGGAATGTCGCAAGATTTCTATGGCTCGGTGATGTCTAGCTAGAGGAAGAATTTCTCGAATGATCGATCCCGCTAAGGGACAAAGATATTGAACATTGGCCTGGGGATGGTTTAATTTATTTATAACTATTTAGCAGCCAATATGATCATTATCTTAGTGAGAATCTCTGGAATTTTACCGTACCCATCTTGAAATTTCGACCATGACAGTGTTGCCAGGTCCCAACCGGCGGTTTGAGGGAACCCTCGACAAGAAAAAGGGGAAAGTGGGTAATTATTAATCGAAAAGAAGGAAGCTTTGGGGATTTTTAGCTCAAGCGAAACGTGATTCCAGCGACATAAAAATAGACTAGCTAGGTTTTAGGGGTTTTCCCCCAAAATGGGGAACCTGGCAACACTGGGCTGATGAGGCATCTCAAGGTCCTTAAGTGGCTGAATATCTCAAATATTCAAATAAATGAATAAACAATTCAAAAATTCAAACTCCGGTTGAATCAGGTCTCTAGTTGTATTTAGTGGGCCTAAAATGGCGATAAGTGTACATTTCTTACGTAAGTCGCCGTAATGGCACCGTACACGTCTTCCCCACTCCGTATCATTCTAACCGGACATCAGACCAAGAAAGTGGCCATCTGCTGACCTTCCAGTTCTCGTTCAGATGATGCCTCGCCCGGTAGGAATCCGCCTCGATCTTTCACCTTTCGTCGAACTGTGCTTAGAAACCGAGTCCATAAGCTCGAATCTGAGCGGTCGCATATATGCGGTGACTTTCGCGCTCTAAAAGAAAAAGTTGTCCGCCCCGAAAGTTTTCACGTTTTTATTTTATATTCACCGGACTCATCCAGAATCCGAAACGCTAATTTGTCGGCGGTGTCCTTCGAATTTGGGACGATTTACATTTCCAAGGCTCTCCGCACAAGATTCGTCCTCAGATTTGAATTCACTTCGTGCTCAATGCTCTTGAGTTACGTTGACGTTATTTATATATTCAAGCGGTCTTCGCTGCTCGTCGCGCATAAGAACATCAGAGGAATATAATTCTCGAAAGAATAAACCGCGAGTGATTTGGGAGTACAAAGAAGATTTTACCTCCAAGCAAATTTTCCTGAGACGAGAAATTCTCTTGAGGTGAATAAATGGAGCGATGTAATGTCTCCCTTCAATGCTCCGGGTTGCTTATGTAAAAATAATTGACGATATAACGATTAATAAAAATGCCCAACTATAGTCCCAGTTACAATAATAATTATTTTTTCCGATTTTGAAGATTTATCGTATATCTAAACGATAATCATAAACAATTAATTTCAATCCGTGTAATTAGCTATTGATTCCATTAATTTCGAGGACTAAAGTGTCATCTTCTTATTTATCTAGGAAATCTTGAAGAAAAACCCGCGTCCAAATTACACCCAATTTTAATAGGCTCGCCTGGATCTTGAGTTGTAAGCGCAACTTTTTATGAGCTGTAAAATGTTTCTTTTACAAACGCTCGTCCATTAACCGAACGAAAGCCGTCTTTGTTGCGAAAACCGACTGGCAGGAATGATTTTCCAATTATGGCAGCATTTTGACCGGACATTCAATAAAATCAGTACTTACCGTCTAAATGGGAGAGACGCTAAATGAGAATTTAGATGAGACGCTTAATGGGAATCTAGATTAGACGCTAAATGGGAATCTAGATGAGACGCTAAATGGGAATCTAGATGAGACTCTAAATGGGAATCTAGATGAGACGCTGAATTGGAATCTAGATGAGACGCTAAATGGGAATCTAGATGAGACGCTAAGTGGGAATCTAGATGAGACGCTAAATGGGAATCTAGATGAGACGCTAAATGGGAATCTAGATGAGACGCTAAATGGGAATCTAGATGAGACGCTAAAATGGGAATCTAGATGAGACGCTAAATGGGAATCTAGATGAAACGCTAAAATGGGAATCTAGATGAGACCCTAAAATGGAAATCTAGATGAGACGCTAAATGGGAATCTAGATAAAACGCTAAAATAGGAATCTAGATGAGACGCTAAATGGGAATCTAGATGAGACGCTAGATAGTGAGAACGGGCTATGACGTCAGCAGTTTTCCTCCGTTACACGGTATTGATTGAATCCTCTCTCGATGATTCATCCTTCAATGTTTTTAGGATTTCGATTTCACTTGGATAACTACTGATGATCAAATACGGAATAAAATGCAAATTCCTCATTGCGTTTTAAGAATGCGACTTGAATAACAATCGTAAGGCGGTCGGCTCGTTGCCCAACTTTCTCGCATTTGGATGACTGATTTTGTAATCCGATTACTAGATAGGATGCTCCTTTCCTTTCATTGGCAGCCTTGATTGATAGTTGAACCTTGAGTGAAACTAGTTTAGACTCGAGCGTTCCTGTTTACCTTCGTGTCGACATGTTTGGGGAATTCGACGCCCATTTCGGCGCTAGTGCAGGAGTATTACGAGTAATTATGGCTATTCGGATACCTGTAATTGCCGAGTAAATAATGTCACTCAATGATCGAATCCTTAATTCATCGTCTTGCCCGATTTTTTAGCCGGACGAGCCAAAAATTGAAGAATACGCTGAAATGCGGGGAATATCAGGAACTACAGGGTGCGAACAAGCGATGAAAAAATCACTTTTCACGCCGTTTAGTACATTTCGAGAGCTTTATTTGTTTTGCCATCATTTTGACAAAAATTAGCAATAAGCGAACTTCAAAAATTTTTGCCACTGCAACACAAAAAAACAAATTGGCAAAACTGAACTTCCCTGCGTTTGAAATTACGATCTTCGAGAAGCTTCACTTATTTGAAAAATACCACCCTCACATTGACGAGGGAATTCAGAAACAAATCGGGGGCTCACTCGAACGTCTGGGGAATGCTCTGTTTCGACAACGTCCCTATTTTTCGACCGGACCACCGCAAGGAAAGTTGCATAATCTAATGAAAGCGTTGCAGCCTCTTCGGTCGCTCGAAACTCCCATACGGTCCGATGAGGCAGCTGAATCCAAAACAAACACAATGAGAGCCGCACAAAGGGCGACTTCGTTCTCTTCTTTTTATCCGAAATTCGTTCTCTTGGGTCACTCTCGCAACAGCATTTTCGCCATCCATTTGCCACTGATTCGAATTTTTTCTAGCGTGATTTTTTTTTTCATTTTGAACAACACTTAATAACACTAGGGCTGGTAGTAATTTTAGTATGCGATTCGGAAATAATCCGATAATAATACCTATTTTCAACTATTTAAATTTATTTATATGTGCGAATTTTTCGTTCACGATCTTGATAAAATCCCTTCTATACTCGATCTTCTCATAAATTGTATTTTAAATTTGTTTCCCCCATGGGAACAATTCCAAAAGACATTGATAACTCAATTTCGAACGAATCTACGCGTCATTATTTTTTTTATTCTATAAAATCGCCATCATTTTGAAGAGTGCCTTTTCTGGTGCCTGAGGAAGCTCAGTGTGGCGTCTGATAAGTAAAGTGAACTATGGTACAGTAATGTAAAGGTTTTGCTATTTGATTCGAGGCCTTCGGTGAAATTTACGAAAATTAATCGTATCGAAATTAATTTTTTCTCGAAAACTACCCACAACACGTGAAAAAATTCACCCTATAATTTTTACGCGTGAAATCGCCTCATCAACTAATTATTAAAATTTAAAAAAATAATTATAACAATAATGAGCATGTTTTGATTGAAAATCTGGCTGAAGAAAATCGAACGACACCAAAAACCAATGGAAAATGTCCAAATATTAAGTTCAAAACAAAATTGTCACTCGAAAATAATATTTTCACCGCAAAATTTGAAATAGTTCGGATAAACATAATTTTCACACAAAATGTCCCTGAGATGTCAATTTAAAAAAAATTCATCCTGCTAAAAACGTTCATCTAGATTTTTTTTAATTGAAAAAAAGTATTTTCGCTGAAATGTCGACCAAAATAAGATAAATTTATGAAATAAAATTCTTGAAAAATACAGACAACAATTCTTCGTTTTAAAAATTACCTCAGAAATAAATCCTTGGCGAGGGACTGAAGCTAGTTTCTTCAAAAAATAGCAAATAAATAAAATGTAAAATAATAATAATTGGATCGTAGGCCTCGAATTACCGCTGAAATCGTTGAAAAATCTTCCATTTTTGAAAACGCTATGTTGCTATTATATTTTATGAACTACTGCAACTACAGTATTATCATTCAAATCATCATTTTTCTGATCAGAACATTTTATTTCATTTCTCTCAAAATGCATTCTTTGAAAAAAACATTTTAAAATGTATTTATTATTATTATTTATTAGTTAAAAGACATTTATTTATTTATTTATTTATTATTAATTATTATTATTATTATAATTTATTTATTCTATTAATATTTATTTATTTTAAAAAATACATTTTTTATTACCTAATCCGCTAGTGCTCCTTCATCTGTGCTTCTCGTTTGAAATGAGAGGTGTTTCGTTTTATTGGAGTATCTATTCGAACCTCGACATAACCTGTTTTGATGCCCATTAATTCGGTAGAAAAGTAAAAGCTCCGCCGTTGAAAAATTATGCCATGCCTCAGCGTGGCAACAAATTACGAGGCAGCGGGGGTTCGAAAACCACAGGCAGATCGTGGTAGAAGTTGAATTATCGTATTTTTATGCTTACTTCGCTTCCGTATAACGCGATCATTTATTTCGCCGCTCGGCAAAATATATAAAAGACGTATTAATTAGCAGTTTAAAATAATATTAATACGATTTACGCGATCGCTACGAGGGTGAAAATTTCTCATTTATCTAAATATTCGTTGAGGCTGTTGAAAGGAGAATTTTGTTTTTAATACTGGGTCGAAAAAAATCTATATACGTGATTCTATTCGCTGCTTCGACAGTTTAGCGACACATATTTTAAAATGTCTCTATTCTCAGTCGAATCTGAATAAAAATACGATTTCCTCGATCATTTTTGACTGTCACTATTCTTCCAATATTTCGCAATAGCTGCCTATTTTACAATTATATGTTATGGGTCGTAATTTTCCCATTTTATTCCAATGTCACAATTTTTCTATGGCCAATATAATTAGCTGTAATTTTCTTGCACACTCTACGTTCTTTAGTTATCGCTATTGATATTCTATTATATTCAAGCATTCCTATTTTGCCATTACATTCATTAATCGCTTGATATTTTCTCATTATATTCAACTAACACAATGGCTTCTTCTATTATAATACCGTAATTCGCCATTTTCATTCGTTTTTTTCCACTATTCTACTGATATTTTCCATAATTTTCAAACATATTTTTTTCCAATTGCAATTTGTTTTCCACTGTTACACCATTGAATTGAATTTTTCTCATTTTTCCAGTTTTCCAGTTGCAATTCCAGTTCCAATTTTATCAACACTGCTTTTCCATATATTTTCTCTCATTTTTCTTCCACAGTGAAATTTTTCTGTTACCTATATTTATTCAACATTTATCCGTAACTCATTTACTATCACAATAACAGCTCTTATTTTACAAGTATTTTACTTTCATATTTTTCTACAAGTATTATCCTATTAAAAAATAAGAACACTTTTCCAATAAAAATAAACCAAACCTTCTTTTCTATATTTGACGGTCACTGTTTTTCTTTATTTTTCCTGCCACTATTTTATTAAATTTTCCCATTATATTTTACTATCTCTAATTTAATTTCTATATTCATCCATCGCTATTTTTCTATAGGTGCCTTTTTTCTCATTTTACTATTTTCCAGTAATTTTGTTTGGTTTTGGGGGAGGTTGAATAGGCGCTTGTTTCTCCATCCATTCAGACCATCGATTTCGCAAATTTGTTCATCTTCATGGCCCCTTAGGTCCTTTTGTATGTCCACCTCGAATTCAATCTGATTTCCCTTTCCATTTGACTTTTTCTCTATTAAATAATAAATGTATTCTATAAAAAAAAATTTTTTTTCGATCCAAAAATCAATTTGTTTTGTATTGCATATAAATCTGTATTTTCCATCTCCCATTCCGTCTCTTTCACTCTTTAATTATAAAATGAAAACTGGCTCGTACTGTCTTCATGCTCATTCCTCGAGCGTTAACACGGCCTTCGACAATTGTGACACTCGGGTTGGATAATCGTAAAGACTTGGAAACTCATAAGAAGTGGTTCGTTATAATAGCGGTCCCGATTGTGAAACCGATCGCGTCACTTCGAAGAACGGAGCGGTGAACGAGGAAGATGAGAGGCGACTCGACGACTTTGGAAGGACATAGCTTAGCTGGAGATTGGAAGATGAAACCGTGACCTGGCGACCTGAGCAATACAAGCACGATCGTTCTCTTCAATGGTTATTATCTTTAATAGCTTCACCGCTCAGATACCTTTCTCTGGCAGCCCTTGACACAGTCGTTTCGATCACTTGCGACCGCTCTTACAAACAAAGAGTTGTAGGAATCAGCTCTCTTGATTAAAATGAAGTCAATCGAATTTCGCATCGTTTCGGGCATTTTCGCTTCTCCGAAAGTGGCAATTAATTTTTCGTCTAGGCGTTGGTATTTCGAAAATGCTGCGATTGTGGAAGACATGCAGTAAAAAGATTTTTTTAAGAAGACAAAATAATAATACGATTCTGCACAAGGCCAGAGCAAAGTTGAAATATCGTCAGAAATATTTATTTGATCGTCCTCGGGGCCGGGTCAGTTCAAACTCCTACAATATTAGTTTGCGGCAGAGTTAAGTAGGTAGCGCTACAAAAGACGCTTCAGAGAACTCCCTTGAGACTCTCCTGAAATACATCCTTACCCCTTCAAAACAGTTCCCTCAGAAGCCGCTAGGATCAACGAATCGATGCCGATTCCTCATTGATTCTTTTTCAGGGATTAATTTCTTCTTCTTAATTTCAGGGAGTGCACTAAGAAATTTAGGGTTTTTATAGTCGTATTTATCAGCTATTACATGATAAAAATGGAAAATTAAGTTTTCGTTGATCTGCAGGAGTTGTCTGTGAGCTACGGTTCGCTATGCAAAAGTTCAGTATGGCACACGACCAACAACACTATTGACATTTTCTATATTTCCTGACCACAAATACCCCAAAATTTTAATGATTGTGTTGACATCTGCCGGTAATCATCTGATGTCAAGGGGGAGAAAAACTATGCGACAGATTCTACATAATATTTTTAATTTTGCCTGGTTGAGCACATCTACCGAGGATAGGAGTGGAATAGTTGAACATAAGCTCGATAAAAACATACTATGTCAACCACAGCGCAATGCGTACCTTAGCAGATCCCCTCTCATAAAAGTACTAATTCGTTGTTGAGGTTGAAGAGGCACCAGGTATCCACGGCCCAAAAAAAGTACTAATTTTAATATCCCACCTGACGCTGTTGGCAACACTGTTCTTGTACCTCCATCATTACTTTTCTTTGTTTGCTCGCTCTCACTTGTGGTAACCTAGCTAGTGTTTTCATCGCTATTAAAAAAATTGAAAATTAAAAATTGAAATTAACTGAAATTAACTAAAATCAGCGGATCGGCCTCTCCTTCTATCGTCCTTCCACCAACCTGCCTGCGAAACAGGAATTTTTCTACACTAGACAGAACATTGGTCTCAGATATAGGGTAGATTTCGGGTGAACCGTTGGAAATAAATCGTTGCATTTGGAAGGATAATTGGTGACTCGGCTAGAGTGACTTGACAATCTCGTGAGGCTTTGAGCCTAGTGGCGTTAAGGTGCCTGGTGGAATATCACTGAAACATACCTGTCTGATAGACAGGTGTTCCTTTCGTAGTGTTCAATACTGAAATTTCCTTCCTTTGGGACAATCGAATCTATGGCTATCCCTAAAATAATCTGATTACACATTGAAATTAATCATATTCTCTTGTTTTTGTTCCAGGATGGTGTTGTTAGGAGTGGTGCATTCCTCTTTGAGCATACAAACGGGCGTGGGTGATTGTGCATTGAAATTGGAAGGACTCGGAAGGAGCAGCGCTTTTGATTATAACCTCAACTCGTTACGAGGCGGACCATTGTAAGTATACACGCTTCAAATTAAGAGTTTACTGTGGTAATTTATGGTGGCGATGGAGGGAAGAATTTAATAAGTTTTTCACATACGAGCCAAAATATTCAAAGGAAAATATAGCTCATATTGAAACGAATGAGTGGAATATTTTTAAATAAGCGAGTTGCATTAGGCCAAGGATTAAATCGCGATCTGTGATCAAGTAGAGACCATTTTTCCTATTTTGTGGTACATTTTTGCCGCTACAGGTGAATTTTCAGTTTTCGTTTTGAACTCTTCAGCATTTCAACGCTTTTGCCGGAGAGAGTCGCTTCAGGAAATATAGTAAATTCGATTATTATCTATCTTTACTTTAATCTTAGTACTCACCATGAGTATGAAAATACACGTATATTATATCGCCTTAACATCAAGTATTTCACTGGGAAAGTTAGCTTAAACGTTGTTTCTTCATTGGTCGAATTTCAGGGTGAAAAAGCATTTCAAATGATAATTCGACCGACACCAACCAGTTTTCAACAATACTTTCGAACATAAAAAGTCCGTTAGAACTGTAATTTTTCACATTTTGCCGAATCATTACTGTCCAGCGGTTCCTTTTGTTCGAAGCCACAGTCAGAGTCGAAAGCCTAAGCTGCGGGTCAGTTGAGAGACTTAATTTACATAGGTAACGAACCTTGCGAAGTTTTACAGGCTGCTCGACCGCTAATACGGTTTCTCTTGAAATGTTTTCACCTTCCCGAAACTCATTCGAGTAAAGCGATGTTAAATTCGCAACATCCATTGGAAGATTTAAATAATTGAACTGATCCATTCGTTTCTAATTTGGGTGAAACTTGGAAAATCAGCACTGACTTACACTCAAGTTCATGGTATAATCGGTGATTATCATGGTGATTATGTTGGTAAGGTTAGATAACAAATCGTTCTAGCTTTATTGCATGATGAACAGGGAATAGGTTTTTGAAAATACCAGAATATCTGAAGCACACTATCACTGCATAATTGTCACGTATATATCTCTTTCTTAATTTTGAGCAAAATTTCATCAAAACACACCATAATTTCTCGTTGCAAATAAAGTCAGTGTATTGTTATTAACACTAATCGTCCGCAAATCCTGAAACGATTTCACTCAAACTTTTCAAGTCTTTTTCCGTCAAAAATCTGACTATCTCAAAAGTCGCCAAAATCGGGAGGGGACGAGAAAAACAAAAATGGCCCACGGCTCTTTCAGCGGCGTTGAGCATTTTTTCAAAACGCCGAGAGCGGAGGATTTTGTACTCGATTATTCGGTCATAGCTGGAGTACAGCGGTCTCTCGAGAATCCGTTGCAAGTCATCGTTAATGCTCTGGTTTCTCAAAACTCGAGCTGCGTCCACGTCGGCCAGAATGAGGTAGTCCAGAAGCGTGATGGAACTATCCCCAAGACAGCGAGACTTCATTTCTGCAGCCATTTCAATAGATTTTTGGTACTCTCCAAGGAATCGAGGCTTTTCCTGAAGCAGCTTCTTCTCAAGACCGTCGACCTCGTATTTACCAACAGTTGCAAGCATCGCCACGTGCTTTGCCAAATAATTGAACGTGTCCTCGTAAATACAGCTTGCAAACGGCGTTTGACCTGAGTGGTTCTTTATTCGCAAGCAAGCTCCACGGTTTATGAGAATTTGACTCGTTTCAGGAACGCCGTCGAATGCGTTTCTAGTCCCCAGACTCGCCAAATGAATCGGCGTTGAACCGAGAAAATTCTGCGAGTTGATTTCAGCACCGTAGTCCAGCAACAGTTCGATGACAGATTCTTTTGCCATTGACACGCAAGCCACGTGCAATGGCGTCATTCCTATGTGGTTGGGAATGTTCGGATCGCACCCGGCAGAGAGAAGCTTGCTGAGGGAAGACGAGTCCACAGTCTGCCCATCTCTGAGGGCATAATGTAGTGCTGAGTTCTTCTGGTCGTCCAATATGTTAACATCCGCACCAGCGTTTAAAAACATGTCGACAGGTATTTCCATACTATCGTTCTTCAAAATCCTGCTAGCTATATGCAACGGGGCGATTCCTTCATTATTTTGACAATTGACAGAGGCTCCAAGGTCGATGAGGGTTTGAACAAATTCCAAATCTTTATACCTTTGGCACTGCAAGAAGCTTAAAAGTGGCGTTTCACCTCGTCTATTTTGATGGTTCACGGAGCACCCTTGGTTTATCAAGAGGTGTCCCAATTCGCGTAGAACGTCGTTGGAAGAAACGTTGTGCAAATGGTGGAAAGCATTGTTTCCTTCCTCGTCCAAACGGGTGACGTCGACGCCGAACGCGATTAGAAATTTGAATTCGTCCGCGTTCGTGATACGGCAGATTACCTTGTGGAGTGCCACAGTTCCCCGCAAATCCGTCGCATAAATGTTGGCTCCGGCTCTCAAAAACATGGGCATGTTGTTGAATATGTTGATCCTTCCCATTGCGCAAACTTTATGAAGGAAGGTACTATCGTCGCTGAAAGTTTCATCGATTTCAGCTCCATTGTCAAGAAGTATCCGCACCAGCGGTTCCACGTAAGGCTCACTAACTTCAAATGCGCAGGACAAAGGTGAAAGATCTTCGATGTTACGCAGCATCACATCCACACCTAGGTTGACGAGGAAGTTCACCTTTTGCAAAAGTAAATCGTCTTTGCATTCGCTAATTAAGGAGACAAGAAGAGGAATCCTGGACAAGTTGCATTGCCTTACGCATTCACGAGTCACGATGATTTTCATGATCTGCAAGGAAAATGGCCCTTGCACACTGCATACAAGAAGAGCCAAACTATGGTCAAACATCCGTATGTTCGATGGGTCTACAAAGACGCTTGATGCCGCAAGGATTGCAACGATTTCAGGCATTTCTTCCAAGTGTCCAGATTGCCAGTCGAGGGCTAGATGCAACGGGTGGACGCAGGAATCATCAAGCGCATTAACATCTGCTCCGCAATTGATTAAAAATCGAACAATGTCTATCAGCGATCCACAGCCAGGATGCTTCTCACATTTGCTCATTTGGATGAAGAAATTCAAGTTCTCATGAGCTAAAGCGTGGTGCAGGGGTGTTTTTGATTCGGAATCGAGAATATTCACATCAAAACCGGCCATCGAGCTCATCCTGGTCAAAATTTCCATCCGCCCAGTGAAATGAAGGTTCATTACGTGGTGTAAAACGCTGCGCCCTGTGTGGTCGAGCTTTCCAATGATAGAGTGATCCAGTTGGAGCGTTCTGGATATTTCATTTTCGACGTTTTTCGAGCACCAGCCGAATTTCGGATTAGATTCACTCAACTTCTGAGCATGCCGATTTGCAGTTTGTCGGGGTTCTGAGGTGTAAGATTCTATTATCGAGACCAGCTTTCCCACAGCTAATTCGGCAGTCCAACGTTCTTCTTCTTCACCTGGAAATAGTGATGAAAATCAGATGCAGTTTTCTAAAATAAAAAAAAACAATGTGCAACATTGCCCTAATTTCGGCTTGAAGATGCAATTGTATGCAGAAAAGCCGTAATTATAATCTGGCCACACTACAAACTCACTATAATTTATTGGTTTTATTAATCGTCACCTGTTACGCATTGCTAAGGCGAATCAATCAATATTTGACTCCTGAATAGTTCATTTCGGCATCAGTAGGTTACATTGTTGCAGGTTTCATTTGTCTAATCGAATTGACTGAGATGTCATATTGGCTGGCATAAATTATACACCATGATTTATGTGGCATTTAGCAAAATATTGTGAAGCGAAGAATATTTACAATGCAAAATATTATGGAAACAGAAAGCGTTCATTTAAAATTCTATTCTTCATTTACTTTTACGATTTTCATTTCTTCGAGCTGTCTTCGGACTATTCTCGGAAAATTCAAGATGCATACCTTGATTCATTGTAGATTCGTCAAATGAAGCGTTAATTCATTGGAAGCTGCAGAGAATATTCCAATGTGTGAAATTCGTCACTGACAAGGGCACCCGCGATAATCTAAAGTGGATAAAATAGGAATAGACGTATAGAACATACGTAGGTTTGCACGTATAGGGGAAATTGACAGCAGTGATAACTTCAGTGGCGCAAACGGCAGTGGCTGGAACTGGGAGAAACCCTTCAACCCAGTTTCGAATAATCAATGTTTCTGAAACCTGTTGCACCACGCCAGGCTGACCTGAAACCTCACTCTTCGAGCGAATGGGAAGCCCTGCAAACAAAATAGGTAAATTTAAAAATTGAAGAAAAAAAAAAATTTTTTTACAAAAAAATATTGTTTGTCAGAAAATCAATACAATCTGAGCATTCTATTGTGATTTCGGACGAATCCTAAATCGCCGTTTGGGCCGGGCATAGAAAGCGATTCCTTCGACCTTCATTCGAGGGAGTAAAGGTCAAAGTTGTCGTTTTTTAACAGCTTTCCTGCCCGGCCGAAAGTGAAATGATCGTCTCCTCGTAAATTCATGGCCATACCTTGGAAGTTGTTCAGCCCAAGCGGCAACATTTATTTCGGTAAAATTGACATCATCTTTTCCTTATACAAGTCGTTCTTAAAATTAATTTTTCCTATTCGCTCAAACTGCTAAATATTTCAAGGCGATTCGTGAACCAATTGTTTAGCGCCAATATAGATTATCATATAATTTTATTATTGAAATAGATTAAATATAAAAAATGACAAAATATTCATTCGATTAAAGCCGTATTGAGAAGCTTTTGATTTCGTTAAAATTGATCTGAAGGGATAATTGATTTCAAACCCTGACTTTATCGTAGAAGAAATTCAACTTCAACATCCAAAGAAAAATAAAAACCTAAAACAGCAAAAAGACGAAAAAATAAAAGAACAGGAAAAAAGACAAAATTTACATTTGGTTAAAATTTATCTGGAGGGAAATTGTTCTCAAAGCCCATCAAGTATCCTCTAGAAAAATTCAACGTCAAAACCCCAAACAAAAACAGCAACAAAAATTACAAAAGCTTTAAAAAAATCATTCGGTTAATATTGCTCCACACTATAGCAATTTCAAACTTATCCCGTCCACAACATAAATCGCTGTAGGACTATCTTGATTGGAGAACCATTAATAAGTCGCCACCTCTGGAAGGAAATTTCTTATAACATCCTCCTCAAGGTATTATTTCAACGTTCGCCTTGCAAAAAAACTATTATCTCAAACTCTCACCGCTTACCACCTGACACACGTGCTCCGACCAGTTTTTCGTCCCTAAGGCGACTGAGAAAGTATGCTCGAGAAGTAGGAATATCAACAATCGCGATACGGGACGAGCATTAGAAAGAACATCATGTAGGTGATCCGAATGCACCCGACGCCGGTGGGCGAATGCAGCTGTGAAAGCTATAGTCATCCGAGAATCCAAAGTAGGGAAAGGACCCCAGTTATTGACACATTAACAAAAAATTCGCGGTTTTTCGCTCACTGCATTTCAATTTTTGAACAGATCTTTCGTTTCCTTTTTTTATGTTGGCTAAGGTTTTCTAAGTAAATTTCATTAATAAATCTAGAGAATTGAGTCAGTTTTCTGGAAATTTTTGCCAAAAATGGAAAACAATTTTTTTCGCCAGTTATTGACACGAAAAATCCAGTTAGTGGCAGGGGAAGGATCCAATTATTGACACCATATTAACAATGACTTGAAATTTTATTTTTACGTAGAACAGGTACATATTAGAAGTCTTTTAGTTTCTGGAACTCTTAACAGTTACAATAAAATGCGAATGACAATTTCCAACTAGGAACTTAATTACAAATCACATTTTTCTCAACAAAAAAATAAATTAATAAAAATAGTAATAAAATAAAATAAAAAAGTTTCCATGAGATTTCCAAAGTCTTATTGAGAATTCTCGGCTCAAAATTATAATAATTTTCCATGAAAATAGTTGGGGAAAATCATAATTCGTCGAGGAAAATACCTACCTAACTTGGGGAACCATAATATTATCACGAACACATCATAAACTCGCGCAATTTATTCTTAAATCAACTCATACCTGGGGACAACATGATACCACCATTAGACCATTTATATTCACCATTAACCCTCATGGAATCTAAATCCGAGGTGGTGTCAATAACTGGAGATCGAATGTGTCAATAACTGGAAAAGTGTTTTTCAGATATTGACATTCGATTGAACCAGTTCCCCCTGTCAAAAATTGGATCCTTTCGTTTTTCGACAAAAATAGAAACACCGTCTTGTTACAAATAAAAAAAAAAAAAAAAAAACAAATCTAACGAGCTAAAAATCATATTTCGATGGCTACATGTGCTAAAAAAATTTGGCTGGTTTTCCGGAGAGAGAAAAAAACGTTATAAAAATAATAGGGCAATTAGTGTTGTGAAGAGTGCAGAAGTGGGGCAACCTGTGTTATCATGCTACATGCTTTGGAATCTAGATAGTAGCTCAATTCAGGAAAACACCTTGATAACACTTGTTGCCGACAAGAATGGTATAACACATGTTGTTCGAGCGGGAATAACTCATTCCCAGCGCTGCCAACAAAAAAACTGAGACCACCATGAGATTCGGCTTGAAATTCTGAATAAAAATCATCCAAAACCTCCCATTTTTTTCATATCACATGTTGTCCTGTAGCCATCGATTTGTCCTCAAAAACCCAATTATTTTGGGATTCAGTTATTGACAACCTCCAAATAAACAGCTGTTATTACAATTTTGGACCAAAGCGTGATTTGCACTCGAAGGGAAGGGTCAAAAAATTTGGCAAGATAAAGGTGGTGTCCAAACAAAAGGAAAAATCGAAATAGGCCTAAAAAGTCACTCACCTCCGCACTAACGGGAAAACGCTGTTTTGTTGTTTTTGTCTTTTCATGGCCGATTTGATCACGGCGGGAAAACGTTCCTGATAAGTTAACCTGAGAATTGGCGCCAAGTTTGAATCCCTAGACAGCTCCAAACGCTTATTTTTTCAAGTTGAAGGTGAAAGTGTCAAAAGGGTCTTTATTCTTGTAGTTTTTCACTTCCAAAGCTTCACAAGACGACAAAATAGAGATTTCGAAATCTTTGCCCGATTAATTTTAATTTTTTCGATGGACCTATTGGGGAATTTATTTCTAGCGCTAATGCTGAAAAATCAACCGCAGATGGTCGGATATCTTCCATTGCGTCATTCTCATGTCGCGGTCATGATAACATTCGTGCGTTTGCGTTAATGCGGTTTGAACGGGTATTGCGGTCTTGGCGACCTGTAAAAAAAAACAAGCCGAACTTCCTGGACTTCTAAGGGAACTTTCATGGAAGAATCCGCGTCCCACATTTCCACACAGCCTTTGGAACACGATGCACAAGGTGAGTTGTGTAATGAAGTTGCGAGAGCCTGAGTGCTCTACCAAAGGAGTACGTTTATCCTCAATCTCGCATTCATCTCTGGGAAGAGTTGGGCGGCAAATAGGTCAGCAAGGACGTTCGTGAAAACGTGAGGTTTAGTAAAGGGAATACGCGAGAATAATTTATTGATGCCCAGGGCTTGTGAGGGGAGAAAACCAGGACTCGTTCTCCTATTCTTTATTTGCTGGCCAAGCACTTTCGCCCGTTTGGGCATCCTCAGGGCGACGTGGAGCCATAGGCGAAAGACAAGGGAAAGGAAAATAATTGATTGTTTCGTTGATTTCCAAGGTAATTTTAATCTAGTCGTATCGAAGGGAATATCTTGAAACCGACAACTCTTTTACAATAACCGAACTAGCGAAATAAGCGTAGATTTGAGTTGATCTCTCGGCCATCAGGGCAAATAAGATGTTATAAGATTATTCATAAGATATGTAAGATTATTCAAGAAATTTTCGTCTTAACTATAACGGGAGAAAAAAAATCCAAATTTTTCGTTAAAAAAAATTTTTTTTTGTAAATTTTGTAACCATTATATTTTGCACTACCTTTCCGTTGAGTCGAGCGGTTGAAGTAAAAATTTAGTCTCACTCTTCGCTCGCGTAAAGGTCGCGTTTTTTCCTTTCGTACAGAGTAATTCACACTCGCTGTCAGATCGCCGAGATGAACCGGGGAAAAGGCAGGAATGCCGAAGATATTTTTGTCGAGTCATCGTTTTTTTCCTGAAGTATTGCAACTGTTTGAAATCCGCGGTTTCCGCGGCGAAAGTTTTTACGATCCGCCCACGAAAGGAAGATACATTAGTTTCGAAAAGCGGACGCGCACTATTTTGCGAATCGTGATTTCGGTTTTGTGCCAAATCGGACAGAATGAGAATTTGTTTTCGAGCCAGTAGTCAAAAGTAGGGGAAAACGCGATATGTACTGTATGTGATCCGAATAATAATAAGAAAAAGAAGAATTTTCGTTCTCTTCGAATTTAATACACTATCCAAACATATTTCCTCGATTCAATCCCAGCTATTATTCTTGATGATTAATTAAATTCCATTATGTTAATCCCTTATCAATTAATACTCCCAAAGTAGTCATAACTATATATTGTACATATTTATTGTAGTTCCAATTCGACTTTTATCTGAGCTCCGAATTCAACTTCTCTTGATTTAATTAATTACTTTATTTTACTACTTTACTTTACTTTATTTTATTTTTGTATAGCTTCATTCTGTTGTCTCCTCATGTAATGGACCTCAATATCTCATTGACCCCTGAAAACGTTAAATACCTATTAAACTCTACGCTGATCATTCCACTCGGGGCTTGTGCAAAAACCGAGCAAAAGGCGTTTTCATGAATGAACTAAGCGACAGTTGCGCAATCTTATTGTAGTTCAAGTTCGGTACTGAAAATAAATCACCTCTCGTTGCACTTGCGTCGTGATCTTTACCACTTGGTATCAGGCACAAGGTCGAAAGCTTGTCGGAATAATAAGGCCCTGTTTAGCATAACAATCGAAATCACTTCGCCGGGATCGCATTGCTAATCTACGAGTGGTCTACAGAGCAGAGCGGTCCTATAGAAGAAAAAATCGTCGATTTCATTGCAACACTTATTATTTCCGACGAGAGCCGAAAAACTCGTTTTTATTGACGTTTTTATGTTCCATTTCTTGTTAGACGTTTTCCTAAGAGACGGCTTCTTTGAAGACGTTTGCCTAGGAGACAGTTTCTTAGTGTGCTTTTCCTTAGGAGATGTTACCTAGGAGACGGCTTATTTGAAGACGTTTCCCTAGAGACGTTGTCATTGGATACGAAAGAGACGTTTCCCTAGAGACGTTGTCATTGGATACGAAAGAGACGTTTCCCTAGAGACGTTGTCATTGGATACGAAAGAGACGTTTCCCTAGAGACGTTGTCATTGGATACGAAAGAGACGTTTCCCTAGAGACGTTGTCATTGGATACGAAAGAGACGTTTCCCTAGAGACGTTGTCATTGGATACGAAAGAGACGTTTCCCTAGAGACGTTGTCATTGGATACGAAAGAGACGTTTCCCTAGAGACGTTGTCATTGGATACGAAAGAGACGTTTCCCTAGAGACGTTGTCATTGGATACGAAAGAGACGTTTCCAGTGAAGACGTTTCCCTTGGAGACGGTTTCATAGTAAGCTTTTCCCTATGAGACGGTTTTTCAGGGGTGGTTGCCTAGGCGACGATTGCTTCGAACGCATAAAAACCTTGAAATTGCCAAAATAGCAGTTAGCTAATGTGGCTTTGAGATCGACGAAATGAATTCCTAATTCGAGGGCTTTGAAAGGAAGATGCGAACTAATTATATTTTAGACTAGTTATATGATACTGATTTTAATAGAGAATTATGAAGGGACTTATTATATTTTATTCGATTTACCCAATAAAATATTACAGTTGAAGAAAGTGTACAATGGAAACACTTGAAAAAAACCTCAATTACTTGCTAGCTTAGCCAATGCACAACTTCTCATTTTAATAGCATAAATAACTTCTTTTTTTTTCAATAGCATAAAGAATATATTCTGTTTTGTCCACGGTATTCCCGGCCTTCCGTTTTTTGAAAAAACTCAGCTTGTCCTTCGCAGTTGAAAAATTCGATTAATGGAAGTTGAAAGGCGTCGTAATTAAACCTCGAAATTTATGGAGCCGTTTGATGAATAGGTCAGTAAGTGGCTCATATTTCATCGCCTCGAATGACGTCGAGTGGAGAATTGGAAAGTTGGGTGTATTCAAAATTGCAACCTTTCATACTTGAGCCTACCGTGTCGTTATTCGATTATGAAACCTGTTCCGGTCGTAAAGTTAACGAAGCGATTAATTTGTGTTATTGAGTCGATCCTCAATTTTTACGGCGTTAATCGCTTTTAATTGCCGCTGATTTTAAATCGGAGTAAAAATATAAATAAAAATTTCTGTCCAAAGGGAATAGTTAAAGTTTTATTTGAACTTAAAGTACAGACACACACGGAGAGAATGTTTTTTCGACTATGTTTATGGCTTTTCAAAGATTACATTCCCAAAATGACAATATTTACTTCGTTTGGTTGCTCGTTTGGTTCCTTTACAAGATTTACGTGTAGGTCTTAAAATGTTTTTATAGCGGGTGATTGAAATCGAACTTTCGAGCGATTGGCATTTACCTTATTATTTTTACAACTTTTTTTTAATGTGTTTTTTTGAATTGAAAAAAAATTCCCAATGTCACTGAAATCGTTCCTTATTCAAATAATTGAGCCGAATATTTTGATTTTTCGGTTAAATTATATTGGAAATGCTCTCGAGTACTTGCTCAGTTTTTAGTATTATTCGAAGCGCGTCTCTTATTATTTTTACGACTTTTTTCTTTTATTGTGTCTTCTGAATTGAAAAAAAATTCCCATTGTCACTGAAGTCGTTCCTTAAATTATTGAAACAATTAAGCCGAATATTTTGATTTTTCGGTTAAATTATAATGGAAAAGCTCTCGGTTTTTTAGTTATTCGAAGCGCGTCTCGTAAATTGAAAATTACCAGAGAGTTTTTTTTTCGCTTGAACGAGAAATTTATTTCGGGAATATTTTCCTCTTCCTGTTTAATACGAGGGAAAGCGATGAGCTTGTCAGTGCGACCGGTCGCGTCGCATTGTCGCGTCCTTATCCAGACAGGTGGTCGTCCTCTGGAAGGTTGGCTTTTAAGCTCACTTTAGTTGCTCACTTTCGCTGTCACTTCGCCGACTCAAGGTCAAAACGGCTCATCCGTTTCGAAGAGGTTTTTCGAATCACTACAAACAACGCCTATAGAGAATTGAATTTGCAGAAATCCTCGTTAATTATTTTTTTCTCGTAATAATCGCAATTTCTTTTCGTTGCAGTGGTCATGGAGGCCCCGGACAATGCATTACATACGAGGCTGTCAACCAGGCTTACATCGAAGCGAGAAAACGGATACGTGAGTTGAAATTTGAGTGAATTTTACACGGGCTACCGTTCGTGCGAAATCGTGGATCGAGAAATAGATTCATCTCCATACCTTAAAGGACCTTTGGCCTCCTATATTCCCCTATGATCTCTCTCCGGTGAAATATTACCTTTGCAAGATAAATGTCTATGCTCCCAAGCATTCCAAAGGCATCAGAGTTGCGTGGGAGTTTGAGAAGAATGTTTCTCCTCAGTAATCGCGCACTGAGAATATGAAATGTGTCCAGCTCACTCAGAACTTCCATGTTAGAGTTGGCGATAATAAAAAAGAAAATATAGCGAGAAATATCGACAGACAAAAATATAAATATAGATATTCGATCTTAATATGTATGCAATATTAAAAATAACGAGGAGTTA
Source organism: Tupiocoris notatus (assembly GCA_037159825.1). Classification (NCBI taxonomy): domain Eukaryota; kingdom Metazoa; phylum Arthropoda; class Insecta; order Hemiptera; family Miridae; genus Tupiocoris; species Tupiocoris notatus. The sequence goes on along the minus strand of JASJUZ010000395.1, from coordinate 8,634 downwards.
GTTTGGAAAGCTATTAAACAAAACTTTTTCAAAATCTCAATAATTCCACACAAAAGCTGCTCCAAAAGGTGCTTTGATTGCTGTGTGTTTTTTGTGTTTTTTATCCTTTTCAGTCAGTTTTTTTTTTCTTTTTTTTTAGGCAAATATTTTTGAAGTAGTTGTTTTTTTTTTTTTCAGTTTTTCCTACTGTTGATAAAACTGGTTCCATATTAACACAAAGGTCAGCAGTTAAAAGGCTCTTGCGGCATGCTTATGCCGAATTCCAATCGACATGACTGCGAAATTTGAAAAAGACTACTCAAAGCAATTATTGTGAGTCGATTTTTGCTCAAATCAGGCCGGAAACGCAGAATCGAACCTGTATCAGTGATAGATTGGCGCACCTGGAGTATTCGTATGATCCCTTGCCATATCTGGCCCCAAGCTTGGAATGAGGGCGATAATTATAACCCGAACTTGGTCTGGGAACCGAGAGATCGTCCTGACGTTAATCTATAGACTGTGATGTAATATCAGAAACGCGATTTCCAGTTTATGTCGTCTGTCGGTCAATGAGGAGCCGAAGAACCTGTTTGGAAGATGACGAGGCAGATTAGAACGAGCTCGCCTGCGTTTCAATAATCGGGCTAAGAGGACGATAAAGGAATTTTTAATTTTTCCTCAACGCTGATGACAATTTATCAGGTTTCGACCAATCGTAGGCTAGCTTTCCGTTTTCCATCAGCATTCTATTAAACCAGCTGACGGTTTTAATATTTTTTACAAGACAAAACAACAAGATGAAAAAATTACGCGGTTATATTGAATGAATGAATGAATGAAAGAAAAGTTTATTCCACATAATACAAGAAAAAAATAATATAACAGTACATATTATAATATCCAAATGGAATATACCCCAAACCATAGGAGAAAATCCTGTGCGGTTCGGGGGGTTGCCATCGATTGCAAGAAATTAAATATTATTAGTTAGAAAAGGTAAATTACATTTGAGCCACTTTGTGTACTTGATGCATCAAATCAGAAGACAAAAAAAAATAAAATAAATAAATAAACTTCAATTTACATAAACATAAACGCTAGTCATCAAGTTCTCACACTCAGCGGGGCCTTTCCTAATCAGCCATGAAAAAACTTTTTTTTTGTACACATTTCGGGAGAAATCTGATGGCTGTCTCATTTCATCTGGAAGTAGTCGGATCAAGTACGGCATACAAAAAAATATGTGCTTGGAGGTGCTCCATAAACGCGTTATTGTTTCAGGAGTCAACGTCCCAGCCGGAGAATGGTCCACGTACGAAATAGCAGCAGTGGGCGAGCTTCTACTCGATATTTCCATTCAGCTTGCAAAAAAGTGAGCGTTTTTCAATTTTATAAACCAAATTGTATCCCCGGCCTGTCGAATTTTCCCGTATTCGTAACCTCGATAACTTCGACAGAAAAATTGTCGGCGCGAAATTTAAAATCTACATAAAAACAGGCGATTTGAAATATTTTCCCTGAGTATTGTACCTGTCCATTTCTCGATCGTTAGTGAAATATTCAACAAAATAGGCAAAACTACGAAAATGTACGATTTTCAACATTAAAATTTTTTCTCTTTTATTAGGACCTACAAAAACGAAGAATGTCATATAAACAATATCAACTATATACCAAATTTGATTTTACGAAAAACCGCGCGGTTTTATGAAACGACTTGTAACTTGAACAGTGGATAACTTTGACAAAAATTCGTCAATTCAGGTGTTTGAATATACCAAAAGATAGGTAATTTAACTGTCCACACTTTCCCAATGTAATGTACCTATCCATTTTTCAACCGTTTTTGAGTTATTCAACAATATTAGTAGACTATACACGAAAAAATGACATTTTTCAACTTTAAACGTTCTTTTCACCTATTTAGTGCGAAAGAAACGAAGAATGAACCATATATTATTGATATAGACATCATCAACTATCATTATGCTGAATTTGAGCGGAATCGATAGCAAAAAAATTTTCACGAAAAGTCCAAGGGGGACCCCTGCGATTTTTATCAACCGATCAGTTAACGATTTTTTACTCGTCTCCCAATACAGATAAAAATCTGAAATTTTCAGGAAAGTTGTACCTTACCAAGATGTATTCTTGTGATTTTTTTCAATTCTCGGAAAAATCTGCAAGCGGTCCAAAAAAATCAGTTTTCGAAAGCCCGAAAATTGGACTTTAACCGTGATTTTCGGGGTCAAAATTCATGCGAATTAATTGTTTTATTATGCAGGAGTCTTCATTCGAACGCCTTACACCCGTACATAGCAAAAAATTTGGTGAAAATAAGTTAAACAGCGCCACAGAAATTATTTTCCGTAAATCGAGTTATTCACCGGCCGAAATCCGAGCATCGGCAGGGGTGTAAAATTAAACTTACGATTTTAAGCGATTTTGGAAGCTATTCTTATAGGAAATTTAACGCTGAATCCGAATTTGACGTCAAATCGACGGAAATTTGACGACAACTATCAGTTTTTCCAGTTTTAGTACAACTTGTTTGAAATTTCGTTGCAAATACTTAGAGTACTGTTCAATTTCAAGTAATTAGTGATTCCTACAGTAAATTAGACGAAGAATTCGAATTTGAAGTGAAAACAATTAAATTCGAACAATTAATACCTTTTTGAAATTTTTTCGGTTTTCACACTTTTGACGTTTTAACTTAAGAATTTTGGGTATTAACGATTTTAGCGCTCATTTGGTCGATTTTCGAATTATTTCGGCTCAAAATTGCAATTGTTAATACCTCGTATCTCGCGATTTGGAAATATTATTTAGAAATAATGCTTGGGAGAGTGTCAACGGACATCCCTCCCGTGTTCCATGTTGTATTAATTAATTAACATAATACTGTTGAAATAATTGAAATTTTATTGTTCGTTACAAATAAAATTCTCATTGAAAAAAAAATAAATAAAATAATGCAGTTTTTTGCTCACCTGTAAGGTAGGCAAAATGGAGATACGAGGTCTCAATTCTTCACCGTCGATATGAACCTGTCATTCCGCACTTGCGCTAGAAATTATTGTCATTCGTTCAGTTTTCTCACAGTAACTTGTAAACAATCTGTTCTATCGAAGAATCTCCAATTTTTTAAACTGATAGATAGATCTGCAAACTTAAACTGATAGATCTGCACACAAAATTACAATAGATTGTTATAGCTCGAGAATTCTTGGTGCTGTAAAAACCAGTCTATACTCTTAGAAAGGATTGTCAAACACTCTCTTCAGTAGCTGAAAAATTTAGCTTTTAATTTGAAAATTAAGGAAAATAAAAATGATTAAAATTCGAATCGTTGCTGCTTTCCCTTAGTTATCAATTTGTTATTAGGTGGTAAAATTAAAAATGTGCAAACAAGTGATCACAAAAGGATGATTTTCTTACATTATTATTGGAGCAAAACATAATAAACCACTGTACCTACAATAATTTAAAATAATATACTGATCACTATATACATTTGATACTAATAACCGTTTTACATTGCAGTTACGGCCTGACGTACGAAGAAATTGAAAAAGGCCTCCCTCTCATAGATACGTCGAAAACGCTGATTCGAGAAGTTTGCCCTCCTTATCTGTCGAACGTGGAATGTCGTCCCGGCAAGTACAGACGACACGACGGCTTATGCACCAATTTGAGGCATCCGACCTGGGGCGCTACAAATACGCCGTTTACAAGGTAGTGCGAACTAATTGGAACAGGTGTAAACGCTCGAGTTCGAAGAGGAATTTAAATGCTGGACGAGTTTGCAAGTTCCAATCGATTCTGTACAACTGATTCAAAACAATCGACCCTGGGACACTTATTAAAATTGTTTTCCGAATAATTTAATAATTTTGATTTTTATTTGTTTCGCGGTTACGACCAAGAGACAAAAAAACGGACGTAGCTAAATAATTTTAGTAACATCAAATCTGAGCGTACCGTGGGAAAAATGTTGAATTTCACATCTACCGAATGCCAAATCAAATTCCCTGGGAAAGATTTGACGCACCAAAAAATACGACAGAATGAAATTGAGAGTTTTTTTCAAATATGTCCATTATTTTTCGAGCTCCTATTTACTTAATTCTGTTTTTGAATATCGCTCGACAATAAAAAAGAAACCTATAGCATCGATAAAATTTCAGTTCTTATTAAATAACAAAGTAATTTTATTTTCCGACAAATGATGTAAATAAAATTTCTTCCAGGCTTTCTTCTATTTATTAGGTACTTCATTTTTTTTTTTTTTTTTTAATTATTATTAGGGTTTTTTTTAAATATCCCGATATTATTAATTAATGCTAATTACGCCGAATTTTTCGCTCTTATTATTATGCTATTTGTTTGTTTCATTTTTTTCTCCGAAAGATTGATCGGGCCGCTGTTCTCGGACGGTATCACAGCTCCGCGGATCAGCTCTTCGGGGAATCATTTGCCCAAGGCGAGAATCGTATCGAGAACGATGCACCCGGACGAAGGCTTCCACGAACATGCGGGGACCGTGCTTATCGTCGCTTGGGGACAGTTCCTCGACCACGACTACACTCTGACAGCAACGCCGGAAGGTACGTTAAAATTACGCTAACTAAATTTAAAAAAAAAATAAAATTAAAAATAATTTTAAAAAATACAAATACAAATACAAATACAGCCCCGGCACCCCTATGAGAGATTATTAATCTGACGCAAGAAACGCATATAAAAAACTTTTATGATTTTTTTTATCAGCTTGTAGAAATTAAAATCAAATTTGAAAGACTAATTTTTCAAGTTAAAAATTTTGAACATGCATCACAAAAATAATGTGTGATATTCACAATCCAACGCCGTCATTTTCCACTCGCTGTGTGTCTATTATTGCGATGTTCACGCTCATTTCTCGGGTCGACCTACTGACCCACAAATAACGCTCGCATTCGCCCCCGAGAGTAAAGAGATTCGAGCGCTAAATTTCGAAAGCGCTCGTTCTCCCGTATTTCCAAAGCTGTCGACAACGAGTTCGGCGGAGTTAGTCATAGCGCTGCAGGTGCTGATGAAGACATAATGATCCATGACGTGCGCTTCGTGACTTGAAATCGTGAGCAAAAAGCCCGGCAACAAGCAAGTACACGTCCTGTCAATATAGGCCGACAATGGAGCGTGCTATTTGCTATGGGGAGAAGGTCGCAGCCCAAGTCGCACCGATTTTGCGCGTACTCGCTACTTCAAAATTGGCTATTCGTCGGTAGAATCTATATAAGAGATTTAAAAAAAAAAAAATATTTAGCTACATAAATTATGGGAAAATATTATTGTAAATAAATAGTGCTCGCGGAAAATAATTAAAATCTTCTATTACTAATTGTTTCAATGCTTTTTTCGATTTCCTTACGTTTCAAAATTGTACTAAACAAGCTAATAATTGATATTTTCAGACGCGTTGACCAAAAACGAACCGGAGGAATGCTGCAGGAGGCCGCCGCATTTGAAAAATCCATATTGCATGGAAATCGAGATACCGGAGGACGACTATTATTACAATAAATTCGGACAAAAATGCCAAGACTTTGTCCGCGGATTTCCGGCCGTCCGCCCTGGCTGCAGACTAGGTAAGCTATATTTTTTGGCTACCTTAGGCGTCTGTTTATTTTTTGACCCTGTAAAGAACCGTTCGTTCACGTATTAATTGTAATATAGATGCGACTCGCCTGTCTAGTGATTAATTCTACCGTTTACAACTAGCTTGAATCTGTCGAAGTTAACAGCACGTAGATTTGCCTGTTTGATTGATGAAGGTCTAGACGTGCTTGTCAATACGTCCGATATAATCAGTCCATTAGTCATCTTCGACGCCTCTGGGCATGGTTCAAAATCTGAGAGGCGATTTTGTTGAATTTTTGTAGAATTCAGGCGATAAATATAGTATTTACGCAACAACAATTAACCAGAATTATTTTCTTATAGTTTTTCTACATATTTTTTAATTTTTTTTTATGTAAACAGAATTATTTTTGAAATTTCCGTCGAACTAGTATAAAAGCAGACTATGTACCTCATTTTATTTTATTTATTTTTATTTTTGGATTTTTGAGAATAGACGCAAAATAACTGGTTTTATCTGTACAGGGTCGAGAGTGCCGTTCAACCGTCTTACTGGTGTACTAGATGCTAACACCGTTTACGGAACGACCGAGGGCTTTGCAAGGTACGTAGAAAACATTCGAGATATATATTGTTTTATTTACGAGTGGCGCGAGAACCGTAAATAATGCAGATAGAAATGGACAGTCGAACAAAATCTTTCGGGCTATTTTGTAATTTTAACCCAATAGAACGTCAACAAAATTGCGTCAATGTTCTCAACAAAAAATTTTTTCATCAATTTCTTGCGACCACTGCCTATTTTTTCCTACCCCCTCCTCTTATTCATCATCCTCCTATTCCTCTACATCATCCTCCTCCTCTGCGTTCTCATTTTCCCCTTTTCCTGATCCTTCTCATTATCATCCTATATTTCCTCCCCTTCTTACGTATCATATTCGTCTTAATCTTCCTCCTTCTCCACTCCCCTTCTCTCACTCCTCCTCTATCCCCTCCTTCTCTTTAACCTCCTCTTCCTCTTTGTCCTCCTCCTCTGCGTCCTCCTCTTCCTTCTTCTCTTCTTCATCATAATAATCATCCTTCTCTCTCGCCATTTGCATTTTTTTTTTTTTTTTTTTTTTGTAAAATAGTATAATGTGTAGCCTGATTTCTATGTTTCGTTTGGAAATAATGTATTTTTCTGTGTGAAAAGGAAGAGAGGACCGCTCGGTCCTATTTTTGCACCGATTGTTAAATAAATTCTCGTCAATCAATCTCCTACTATTCCCCTCCTCCCACTTTTTTATTCCTCTTTCCTTTTTTCACCTTCTTCCTCTCCTCATTTTCCTCCCCTTCCAGTCCTCACCTTTGTAAGTATAATATTCTTCTTGCTGATACTCCTCCTCTTTCTCCTACAGGCTCTCCTCTTCCTTGAAATTCTCAGCCTCCATTTCATCCTCATTGCCATCTATTTCTGATTCTTCACCTCCTCCTCCTCCTCCTTCTTTTATTCCTCTTCCTTTTCATTCCTATCCTACTCCTCCTCCCTTCCTCTTCTTCTCCTTCACCCTATCATACTTTTCCTCCTCTTTTCCCTCTTTTTTCTTCCTCTCTCACTTTTCCTCCCATTCCTCCCATTTGTTCTCTTCTCCTCTTTCCTTACTTCCTCCATAACTTCCTCCTTGTCCTCCTCCTCTTTTCCCCTACCTTCATTTTTACATTCCACCTCTTCAGTCTCTTTTTCTGTCCTCCCCTTTCTTCCCTCTCATGATACTTAAGAAAAGCTTTTAATAGGAGCTCATGTTAGTAAATTCCTCCATCGATTAAAACGATTCCATTTTACCCTGACTCCTTCAAAAACTTGTCATTCTAATACGTATATTATTTCAATTGCAGACATCTTAGATCAGGGCTCGGAGGAAAATTGAGGATGAACCCTGTTTTCGCCGAATATGGCCTCAAAGATCTTCTCCCTTTGAAACTTGACCTACCCGATGAAGGCTGCACGAGGACCAATAGGTCGCAGTTCTGTTTTGAAGCAGGTTAGGTGGAAAATTTTAGTCCCAAATAGTTTCAACAACGATGAAAAAAATTTCACTGTCCGAATTTTTGTTTGGCACATAGGTGAGATCAGAGTTAACGAACAGCTCGTCCTCGCATGTATGCACACACTCATGGCACGCGAGCACAACAGGATAGCACACGCTCTCGCCCAAGTGAATCCTCATTGGGATGACGAAACTCTATACCAGGTAATTACAACGTCAAAAATCCTTCGATGAGTGAGTCAATTAACATTTGATGTCCACTAATATCTAAGCTGGCACCATTAAAAACTTTTTGATCATATTTTTACCCTTATTTGTTGCAGTTTGTTCCATAATCAAATCTTGGATTTCTATGCATTGCTTTTGTCCATGTTCAATTTTTGTTGCTGTTGGGCTTGTCTTGTTGTTCCTTTTTTGCTTTGTTGTTGTTGATTTGTAGTTGTAGCTTGATTTTTTCTTCAAATTGTTCTTGTTTGAAGCTGTCACTGCTGCTGTTGTTGTTCTTGTTTTTGTTGTTGCGATTGCTGTTGAGCAGATTAATATTTCATTTTCAACAAACTTTTAATTTAAAGATATTATAGGAATATGTCCTTTAAACTTATTTATTTTCTGCAAATTCAAAAATCAATTCGAACCATTTTTCTATCCATTTTCAGGAGTCCCGCCGCTTAGTTATAGCAATCGTTCAACACATCACGTTCAACGAATTCCTTCCAATTCTCCTCGGAAAAGAAGTCATGGACAAGTTTGGCCTTCTTCTCACAAAAGAGGTTAGATATTCGTATTGTTAAGGATGTTTTCAATTACAATTAATGTAAAGAGAATTGCTTTGTATAAATATCAAAAGAAATTTTCCCGTGAACTAATATATGAGAAAAATGAAATTTTCCAGAAAAGGAGCTAATTGTGCGTTTTCGTAGCATTGGACCTCTTTATTTAACGTCAAGTTTATGTCCGATATAAATATTTTGATGTTCATCTTACTTCTATATTATTTGTC